>VWZU01000755.1:2769827-2934230 GCA_013397095.1 Sterrhoptilus dennistouni
CATATCATATCATATCATATCATATCATATCATATCATATCATATCACTATTTATTGATGAGTACTATGAAGTACTATTCAGTGATTATACAAAAAAGAAATAATATATTTATTAAAATAAAGTTTCCATTTGCAGTATAAGTGAGGAACAAGAATTTCAAACCTTATAACTTTCCTCTTACTTAGGCAATTAAATAAGTCAGAAAGAGATTTGACTGTACAGTTCTCTGTGAATACAAAATTTCCAAATTAAATTAATAGCTTGGTAGAAACATGACAAAAGCAATTAAATATAAATTGTGATCCTGGCCAATGTATCTTGCCTTAGCCTTCTCCAAGCCTCTAGCTTATAATATTAAAGGACTGAACAGGTTTAAAGTTTGTTAAAGTTGCCTTCTTCTTTTTATGAAATATTGTATAAACAGGTGTAAAAAATTCTTTTTTTTAAAAGTCATATGTAAAAGACACCACAATACAATATACTTTTGTAACAATCATTGCTAATCAATATATCATGGACTTTTAGTGAATACTGTCAGAAACAAGTTATTCAATTCTATATTGTCAATTCAATCAATTGAAATTATAATAATTTTTAAAATTGATAAAAATTAAATAGGTTGGGTAAGGAGTGCATTCTGTGAAATCTATTTGTTGTCACAGAATCACAGAATCATTTAGGTTAGAAAAGACCTTTGGGATCATTGGATCCAACCTTTGACTGATCACCACCTTGTCAACTAGACTATGACACTGAGTGCCGCATTCAGTCGTATCTTGAACGCCTGCAGTGATGATGACTCCTCCAGCTCCCTGGTCAGCCCGTTCCAATATTTAACAACCCTTTCTGTGATGAAATTCCTCCTGAGGACCAGCTTAAACTTCCCCTGGCGGAGCTTGGGCCATCTCCTCTTGTCCTGTCTCTGGTTTCCTGGGAGAAGAGACCAACCTCCACTTTGCTACAATCTCTTTTCACATAGATGTAAAGAGCAATATGGTCACTCCTTGGTCATTCAATGCAAAAACGGAAGAAAAAGATAATGCCTAACCAACTTCCTCATATTTTAAAAAGTCATTTTACAGTCTCTAAAAGTTTTTACTTGGATAGCACCTTGCACAATAGTAGATACAGAAAAATATTAAAATTAAAAATACAAATTTTGGAAAGATTATATGGAGCTTTTAATTCGTGGTCCCAAATTGATTTTAGAAAAAAAAATCAGTTTAAAGACAGTAGATTCAGAAACTTTGGAATTATTTGCAGCTGGTCTTGGACACCATGGATAATGTATTTTGTTTAGTATCATGTTTCTTTAGAAAAATCTCTTAGAATGGATATGATACATTACACTTTCTAGTATGGATTTCTGTTTCACATACACAGACACATTCCCCAGGGGTGTCCTATGGTACATTGAGTACTACAATTACATAGGGATTTAAAAAGAAATGTGTCACAAAGCAATACAGAAAAAATACTTCGCAGTGCAGGATATAAATAAGACTAAAAATAATAATGAGTATTAAAATAAATGGTTTTTAAATTCCAAAAAATGTTGCTATTTATGAGACATGATTTAATTATTAAATAATGAATGATAACTTTCTCCAACATGATAAAACAGGAATGTATATCTAATAGAAGAATGGATGGAAGCATGACAGCACTAACAAACCAGCACTCGTGCTGGTCTCAGGGAGGGAGGGATTTATGCAGATTGTCTGGTGGTTCAGGGAGGCTCAGAAGAAGTTGCTCTAAGGGAGGGCAGTTCCAGAAGGATCTCACAGATCTTTCTGGCAACCATTCTAGGGCCAGAAAATATTTCTATACCCTGGTTTAACCTAAAGTCCAGTCAGTCAGGATAGCTGCCTGGCACAGTAAAGCACTGTCAGGACAATAATTCAGATGCTAAAGTCAATGCAGAATAAATACCAATGCTGACTGACATAGAGGGAGCCTCAAGGAGGCACTTGCACTTCTTTGGGACTGGTGCTGCTGTCACTGCCAGGATTTGGTGTTCACTGGCATCATGTGGGACCTTGAGCACAGACTGTTCAGAGGGAACTTCTGAATCTATGAAAATGTCAACTGTTTTCATCTCTTTCTTCAATATTAAAACTCAATTTATGGGGATAAAGAATACTATAAATAGCAAAACATTTATCAAAGCATATATGACTTGACTTCTAAAAAATATTATTAAATAAATTTTAAAAATTGGTGGAATAAAAAGAATGTATTTTTGGAATACATATTAGCTGAAGAAGATACACCATTTTCCCTATATCCTCTCTCATCTCAGAATAATTTTAATCTTTTAACATTAATATACATTTTACTCAGAAAAAAGTGTTTCAGATGTTACTTTGATAAACTGTAATTATAATATAATCATATGGGATTTTCAAAAACAATCACAGTGACCAGTTAGCAAGGTCAAAATTGCTTTTGACTTTGCTAATGGCAAAGCCTGATAATAATTTAATCCTTCACAAAGTGTTTTGAACCAAGTTTTTGGGAAATTCAAAACAATAAAACTTGAAATTTTCTTTTATGTATATACTTCTGCTGGATTTTAAATTATTTTTTTGTGATTATTAATCATTATTTATTGATATCTGTATACTGCTAATGCTGTCTTTGAGATGTCTCATTTAGTTTCAAGCAAACTACTGCAATCTGTTTGTTTAGCATCCCATGCTGAAAATATGCAACGAGAACAGCATGTGTTATTTTGTGTTAAATTAGATTTCAGGCAATAGGTATTTTTAATCACCAAGTTTACATGTTACAAAATAGCAAAAAAAATCTTAATTCCTTTCCTGATTATTTGAGACATTGGTGCGCAGTTGCAAGTATTGTGTCCATGTAGTAGAAAACACATAAAAATTCTACCTATAAAATGCTATTGTGATTTTTCGAAGCACTTGTATGTTGAAAGACTACAAAATGTTGAAGTCTGCACCTCTTGTATTAGAGCTAGCTTTGTCACATCACCACAGCTTGGAATGTATTTAGCACGAAGGGAGCCTGACACAGGGCTCCTCTTCAGGGATATTTGAGGCTCTATTTCATACTCTATGAGTTATAATTACACTTCTTGAGAGTAGGAAGATGCTTTGTCAAAATCCCCAGAATGTGTAAGATGTCGTTTCAAGACCTATTTATAGCTCTGGAAAAACAGACAGAGATATTGAAAATATAGTCAGGTTTCTGTTTGCTGTACACTACCCTGAGACAATTCTTTTTATCATAATATCTATAGTTTTTCAGGATTTCTATTGTCTCTGCTTCTCTTTTAGTGAAGTTTTCATGATATTCTATGAACCACAATGCTTTGCAGCCCAAATGAAATTTGTACTAAATGTATTTTAAAATTAGATACCCCCAAAAATTTTTTAAGGCCCTCCTTCACACCCTGCTATTAATCAGAACAAGGAAAAAAATAAAAGCATACAATGTAGCCTTACTGCAGTCAGTGAGCATTTACGATTGAGTTACCTCTAAATTCAAGCTTTTGCACATATGTGGCAGAAAAAGACATGGAAGGCTGTAGTTTGATAAAAACTCCTTTCAACACTGTGCTGTCTCTGGCAGTCCCTACACTTCTAATGTTCCTTATCCTCACTTCCCTTTGTTAAAGTAACTTATTTTTACTCTGGATCAATTTCTCAATCTCACAGTCCAGACCTGCAAACGGTTGTGCTAGCTTAACTGAGAAAATGACATAAGAACTACAGTGATAGCTGAGAACTCCTTAAGACAAACAAAGTGTTCTTCAAAACACAGGAAAAGACATACATTAAATAAAATTACTTTTTCTGTTCTGTGTACATGTGAAGAAGTCAAAAGAAAACCTGTTTGGAACCACTAGTCAATTATTTTTCTACTGTGCATTACTAACTTTTTTGCAGTGGTGATACATGTAGTACACTTATTTTTTTAAAATCATAAATATATTAATCATGTTTTATTTGGGTTTTTAGATACATACTCTCATCAGTTAAGAAACAAAGTCTTATTTTAGCCCCAGCTACTTTTCCTATCCAGGAAAACCATGCTTTCTTAAACTGTCTTTTTTATGTTTAAATAAATAGGTAGAAACTTGCTTATTTCAATTTTCAATTTTTTTGTGTATGTGTGTCTTCTGAGTGCTTATTATTTTTTTCTTTTTGAATTCCTATGGCATGATTTAACATGATCTTTAATACCCTCAATAAATCTTTAATAGATTTTCTTACATATAAAAAGACTTCATTGGTGACTAACTAGTTACAGAACATGCACAGAAACTGGGTAATAGATTCACCAGGAGCTTCTGTTCTCACAAGAAAAATATGACCTGCAAAATTCTTTTTCTAATAGCTAAACCAAACATATTCCAGAAGTTAATTCTTGACTACATTTTGGGTTACACTGCATTGTTTCATTTCTCTCAAGATACGCTACGTTAGTCCAGCATAGTATATGGGCAAAATATAAAATCTTTATAATATATAGTCTTACTTCAGGCCCTGAAGAAGTTACATAATGAAACCTCCTGCAGGCTGCCATGTGTCAGATGAAATGTGTTTGGGAAAAGCCAACACAGATGCACCACGGGTGAATTACACTTGACAAACCTGATTGCTTTCTATGACAAAGTAACTTTCTTGGCTGATGCGGAACAAGCACTGGACACTTTGTACATCAATTTCTTTAAGAGCTTTGATGTGGTTTCCCACTGCCTTTTCCTAAAGAAACTGATGCATTGTGGTCTAATGGTCTGTGCTGCGGGCAGGGAACTGACCAGACACATCCACAGGGTGCTAGAAAACATCTCTTTTTCAATCTGTCAACCTGTCACAAATGCTGTCCCCAGAGATCAATATTAAGCCCTGAAGTGTTTAATATGTTCATTTGGGATGGGATCAAATGTACCTTGATGGAATTTGCTGACAAATTGAATGGGGAAGGGAGAAAGGAGAGTCACCATGCAGCCTGGGTAGGTTGGAAGAATGGGCCTTTATGAAGTACAGGGACAAATGTAAGGTCTTTCACACAGGATAATATAATCCAGGAGTGAAGCACAAGTAGTGATCTACCTGGCTGGAGAGAAGTTTTGTAGAAAGGCACCTTACGGACCTGGTGGACAGCAAGCTCCATACAAGTGGACAGTGTGCTGCTGCAGCAAAGAAAGGCTGCAGGATGCTGGGTTGCATCAATGTGAGCATCACCAGCAGAGATAAAAAAGCCATTATCCCACTCTGCTTAACACTTGTCAGGTCACATCTGTGTTCAGTTTTGGTCCCCACTGTACAATAAAGGATGTGGGCAGACTGGAGAGCGTCCAGAGAAGGGCCATAGAGATGCTCAAAGAACTGGGAAGCCTGACATGTGAGGAAAGGCTGAGAGAGCTGGGTTTGTTCAGTCTTGAAAAATGGAGGCTTAGAGGAGACCTTGTTCCAGTACTTAAACAATGGCTAGAGAGAAAATGGAGATTCCTTTTTACAGTGTCACATGGAAAAGATGAGAAGTAATGGATAGGAGTTGTGCCTATGGAAATACTTACAGGACACAAAACAAAAAAATTTACACAATAAGAACAATCAGCCATTGGAATAATTATCCCAGGGAAGAGGTAGATTTCCCAACATTGGACTTGGATTTTGCAGGACATGGAACCTAGAGGTTCCATCTAACCTGGTGTTCCATGATTCCAGGATGCTACGAAAAAAAGATGGATGCAGTTATTTTTTAAAATTCTAATCCAAGTACTTCTAAGATCTTAATTTTATGATCTTATCCTTCCCAAAGAAAAACAGATAAAAGTGTTATTGATTCTCTTAACTAAAATTTAGCCACTGAATGCTTTACAAGGGAAATACAATAACAAATATAGTTGTGCACAAAAGAGTATGAAGATTATGATGCTACTATCTCAAATATTTTTTTTAATCTCAATAACAGAAGCTATTTATTTATTTTTGTTTAAGAGGTTCTTTAGCATCTCCAATCAATGTCAGATACATCTCTTTTTCAATTGTTTTTTCCTCCAGCAGGCTCCTTCTCCATATGCATGGCATCTTGATTTTTTGAAAATATGAGCAGACAAAACCTAGATCTACTTTTCTATATAGTAGTGCCCTATTGATTTTTCATTCTTTTACAAGTTGGGGTTTTGTTTGCTTGTTTCTTTTTTTATATAAAATTCATATATCAAAATATCAAAAAATGAACATATTTAATTTTGAGTCTCAGCATACATACAGCTTAAGAAATATAACCATGGAGTCCCATTGAAAGAAAAATCAACATCAATAGGACCAGGGCCACAGGAAGAATTCAAAAATAAAATCGGTTTTTACAGGCATTTGCTATTTACCTACTTCCTTTTCTTTTCTTATTTGGAGAAATTTTCTGACAACCATTTTTTATTTAAGTAAATATAAATTTTCATTGTTAAATTAGCAGAATTAAGGCAAATTCCATTGTTAAAGGACATTTATTTTCCTCTGTATTGTTTTAATTACCACTTCAAGAGACTGTGTACATCCATATCAAGTACTTAAAAAACAGGTTTCATGATGACTCTGGAATAGAACTGCTCATATATTTGTTCCAATGTCAGGATTGAAAGTCATTATTCCACTGCTGAGCTTGTTACCTCTTTTCCTTC
Organism: Sterrhoptilus dennistouni; assembly: GCA_013397095.1. NCBI lineage: Eukaryota > Metazoa > Chordata > Aves > Passeriformes > Zosteropidae > Sterrhoptilus > Sterrhoptilus dennistouni. The sequence goes on from VWZU01000755.1 coordinate 2,776,487, forward strand.
CAGGAAACTATTTGATTTAAAATATTATTTTCCATGGTCAGTATCGTATGTGGTTGTATTTGGTCTAGTTGAGGTTAATTTTTCCCCATGGCAGCCCTCACAGTGCTGTGCAGTGCACTGGTGGCTGTAAAGGTGTTGATAACACAGCCGTGTTCTGGTGTTTTGGGCACTGCTGGGCAGGGCTGGCACAGCAGCAGAGCTGTCTCTCAGCATTTCCCCCCTGCTACAGGGCTGGGAGTGGGCAAGGTCCTGGGAGAGGACACAGCCAGGCCAGCTGCCCCAAAATGACCAAGGGGATATTTCATACCAGGTGACACCAGTTCAGATATAAATCTAAGAAAAGGAGGAGGAAAGGGGGGCATTTCTTATTTACAGTGTTTGACTTCTAGAGGAACTGCTCTGTATGATGAAGCCCTGCTTCCCAGGAAGTGGCAGAACATTGCTTGCAGATGGGAAGGAGAGAATATATTTTTTATTTCTCTTTGCTTGAGGATGCACAACTTTTCACTTTTGCTTTAGCAAACTGCCTTATCTCAACCTATGATTAGTTTTCCATTTTATTTTCTCACTCTGTCCAGATAAGAAGTAGGGAGTAACAAAGCACCTTGATAGGCAGCTGGCATCCAGCCAAGATCAACCCATCACAGTGCTATTCCTTTTAGCACCTTGTCAAGATATATTTACCCCCTCGGCTCTAATTTTAGCCATTTTTATTTTCATCCTGTCTGACTTAATTTTTTCTGTGTATGACAAGCATTTGTTCCTGTCTCAGCTAGAATGTGTGTATTTGTAAATATGAAATTAAGAAATACTTAGAAAACATGCCATGTAGATGATCCACTGTACTACTAATTCATAGCTCATAATTTGAAAGAAAGTTACTTTAAAGAAACAAGGAAGAGTATAGAGGGTAAGAATGATGAGCCTGGGTTTGGAGTTAAACTGAGGTTTCTCCAGTGGATCACTTCTTAGGAGACAATCACAAATATGGAACATACTTGAGTTGCTGCAGAAAGTCTTAAACACATTGTGAGGCCTGCTTTGGTCTGTCTCCTTTATGTATAAACAGGTCAGTCAAGAAAAGAAAAATGAAATATCTTCACTTCAGATTTTGGTATGTTAAGGAAAAACAGCCCCAGAGAAAACTTCTTTCTAGGAGTCTGTAGTTTGGTCTCATTACAAAGGATTGAAACCTCCAAATTGGGAGCAGAGTATACAGCTGTGGATATGTTTTCCCTAGCTATTTATGAATCTGTTCATTCATACATACAAGGGCTAGTATAATTCACTGTTCAACTATTTTTAAAGGTCACTTACTAAATTCTTTGCAATGACTTTAAATTTGCTGTGGGATTTTGCTGGACTCCATCTCTTTAAAAAGCAGTTTTTCAAACTATATATAAAGAAGACTTAAAAAGTTTATTAGTGATCTATTTATATTTTTGTCAAAAATAATAACCACTCCATGTTGTTTGTTTTTGTTTTCTAGTTAGTCAAATATTTTACTAGCTGTAGGCTATAATATCTGTCATTTATTGTAAGAAATGGGGTGGAGCAGAGTTCTTCCAGTCACAGCTGATGACACATAATTATACACCAGAAAATAGAACTCCCTGGGGAAAAAAAATAATTCAGATCATGCTCAAGTGAAATTGTTTAAGGCTATTTCGGATGGCATGGGTATTTATGAGGTCTATTAATAATAAATGAACTAATGTTGTAGTTCTACAATTTGGAGGCAACCTCATCTGACCGTTGAGAAGATGCTGGCTTTCTGGCATAATGAAAGTGCATAAATATTCATATCTTAAGAAAATAAAACCTCCTATCACTCTATAATGGTTAAAAGTACATAAAATGTAATGAAAACATGAAACGTATTGGGTAGTGAAATTTGTGATAGGTTTCTTCATTTATAGTTTAAAACCACATTAGATATTCTTTCAGCAGCAGAAGCTATTAACCCTTCCACCAGTTACTTTGCCAAGAGTATTAATTACTTGTTGAATTGCAGTGCTGTAGAAATATGCAGATGCTCAAAAATTTTGTAAGCCTTTGCAGATAACTTTTTGATATACTTTTTATACCTGTCCAGAAGATAAATGAATGCTGCCCTATTCCAGGTAAGTTTTTTTTTAAAAAAGAAATAAGTCTCATTTAAAAGAGCCAGTAAATGCCTTCTAAGCACTTTCCTGTATGAAAATGTTAGTAGTTACAAAGCTAGTTAATATCCCTTGGGAGGTTCTTCTTGCTTTGAAACACAGTTAATTCCACAAAAATTGTACCTTACTTAACAGGAGAGTAATTCCTTCATGCTCTCTATTTTTTGTGATCATCATTAAAATTACTATGGAGCAGGACAAAACATAAAACTAGGATTTGCCTACATTTGTTGAAATCTGAGGACATGCATTTTCCCATGCTGGTAAAGTTGGGGATAAACACTTGTAGCATAATGCATAATTAGTAAAACAAGAAGCACCCTCTGATTTGGGAGTCAGGATAGTTCTATTCCTTCCAATTGGATTTACAGCAGACAAAGTTCATTCTTGCTGAGAGATTTCTATGCCAGCATGTGATGTAAGTGCATCCTGGGAATCCTAAACATACTGGGAGCTGGATCAAGAGTGGAGAGAAGATAGAAAATGTTAGAAAACTTTGCAACTCTGCAAGTCACATATCCTTATTTCCCTGGTGAGTCTGGCAATACTGTGCAAGTTTTTTTTATTCTTTTTCCTATATTTAAGATGTCAGTTATATTAAACATGGAAAGAATATTTTCATCTCTGAATTTGATCATCTTAACCTGGAATGGCAAAGGATTGATAAAACAAATAAATGAGAGAAATTAGTAGTTCTTTTCTCCTGTCAATGAATTTAGTAATTCTCTTCCGCCATCTAAATATGTATCACACAATTTTGCATGCACATTTACATATCTATATTTATCTATATATATTTAACTGTTAAATAATTAAAGGATTCCCTAGCAGGACAGGACAGACATAAAAGAATGAGGATATGAACAATTTTGTAATCCTGATTCCAAAACGTAAAGCTGTACCAAGGTTACATCTGCAGTTCCTAGTCTAAAGTAGCAGATACAAAGCAGATCTGACTTTTCCCATGAATTGATACAACTCTATATATCAAGCCACTTCTTGAGCTACACTTCTACCATAAGCTACAGCTTAGAGAATGATAGCCTGATAGTGTTAGAATATTAGGAGAATCAAACACAAAAATTGCACAAGACCTAGGAAAGGATATTTTATTGCAAATTATCACAATGCATATGAAATGTGAAAAAAAACTTGACTGTGCTGTAGGCCTGCACTGGGATTTTGCTGGTTATACCCCAGCTAACAGGATTAGGCTTTTGATAATTCAAGCACAATGTAAAAAGAGACACATGGGAACAAATTATGGGGTCCTTCAAGAAGAGGGGCATTATTTATTTTCCAACACAAACAAACAAGTCTCTTTTAGTATTGTCTTCATACTGAATAGACTCTCTGATCTTGTTTTGTGTTCTTTAAATCTCTCTTGTGTTATATGCATGGACGTATATGTGCATCCACATATGGACACATACTAAGACTATTTCAAATTTTTTGTTTAGCATCAGTAAAAATTCCTAATGTTAAGGGTTTCTAATTAGTCTATAACTCTTGCTGCCTAAGTACTCTTATATAGCTGCTGTAATAGAACTGTATGATCCCTAAAATTCTAGACATCCATCTCATATCTAACAAGGCATTAATAAGGTCAAAGATTCATCCTCATTCACTGAGCAACATTAAACATGAATAATTGGAGAAACTTCTGCTATTTTCAAACAGCTAAGGGAATCTCTACACCAATAATTTATTTAAACCATTAGCAGTAAGATGGCAATATTGAATCCATTAATAATTTCCATTTTATGAACTTCTGTTTTACTTTTCTGAATCAGAAATATAAACCTATTGTAATTATAACAATTTCTAGAAACCTGAGGGACTTTTCTATTCTCTGTTAATTATGATAAAGCATGAGTACCATTGCAGTTGACCAGCACATGTTGGAGAGGGCAAGGCATACTTTTCTTTGAGATATTCCTAATAGGAAGAACAAGAAAACCATAAAATCTGTAGGTAAGAGTTGATAACACCAAGTTCTACTAAATGCACCATTCTTCATTGCAAATGTGTTGAGGTCATTCTCAGGGCTAAATGTAGATGTCTTTGTCCATGAAGAACTGAATCTTGTACTGCTGAAGCTGATGATCCAAATATTCTCAATATAGCAATCTCAGTCCTACATCTCCCTGAGGTCAAAAGAATTTCCTTCACTTGTGCAAGATGTTTTTTCTTGGGGCAGGATACTCTTGCACAGAAAAAGGAATTATAGTCTGCCCAAGTTTTCTATCATCTTTATTAATACATAATGAAATATTTTCCTGATTTTAAAATGTTACAGACTATACTAAACTCTCTCTCTCTATATATATTACAATTGTACATTTCCCCATTGTACCTTATCACCAAATACTCTCATTTTGTTTCAAATCACTGCTTACTATAGAAAATAATGTACTAGAGATTAAATATAGGCAGTATAGCTGTCATCTAGGTAGATAATATCTGCATGTTATATGAGAACAATGTCTTAGATTTCTGCTTTTAAACATATGTTTTTCTGAGACATTTGAAATCTTTCCTTTTTTCCTTCCTCTCTATAAAATGTTTCTGTTCTTCAATCACTTATTGTCTAAAAGTATGACAAAAAAGTCATAAGTCGAAGTCAGGTTCTGAATATAATGCAGGTTTTTTCAGTATTAGGAAAGTCAAGCATTTGAAGCAACCAGACAGGTTCTGAAATACTCATCCTTGTTTTCCAGACTCATCTGGATAGCCTGGTCTGATCTACCAGCAGAAACTGGTTAGAACAGGAGGCTGGATTAGAAAACTCATCAGTTTCCTCCCAGATTTAATTGTCCTATTAACCTATGCTGCTAGTTCAAGTAATTATTGAATGTTAGGTGTATTAAACTTTTCACTTATTGACTCTTACTTAATCCTAAACACTCCCCACAGTTTTGTTCAGCCATACATATAAAAAAAGGACGGATAAAGTCTATCAGTGGCAGGTACTGTGGAACTTGGCACCAGTGTACAATCTTAGGGAAGAGAAAACATGCCTAGACTTTTTGCATCCTAGGTACTGCAAGTGAAACCTTGTTTTTTCTATCATGCTCCATCTCACCATGCCCAGGTGGTTATAGACAGTTGCAGGTTTAATCTTACTTTGATCTGCTTTGGTTTATACTTTAAAAGGAACTTCACCATGGCACTTTTACTTCGTGGCCTTAGGATAAAATGGGGATTGACAATAGGGCATAATTTTATTTGCAGAACATTGGAGTCTTCTGTTCAGTATGTTTTATATGAAATGGAAAGTTATCTGGGAAAAAATAGTATCTCTGGCTTTCCACAATTTTCCCATCTTTATCCTTAGTCTCTATGACAAATTAGTTGTGGAAACTCAAGATCAGATTTAAGTTGAAATTTAAGATTGAACATTTTCTTCTCATGCTGCCTGTTTCGCTGCTAATTTCATATTTTTATTTCCATTCTATTCTCCTATTTACACTTTCTGGTCTGTACTGGACTGTGTTTCACTTGAATAGGTCAGTTTTTTTCTGTCTTATCTCCAGAAGAATACCACCAACAATCTATAATTGCTATTTAGCAGTGTCCTGGAGCTTCAAATTAAAAGGAAGTCCATCTTTATACTAGAACAGAGAATGTTCTACATAAGCAAAGATATAGGTGTTGCTAATCATCTTTATGTTGTATATTAACATTGGATTTGAAATTTTTTAGCAGAACAGATTTTCATACAGAAGACCAAGGAATTATCTTTTAAACTAAGGCCCCTCCCAACCAATTTCTAAGTAACTGTTCCAAAGTGCGATGTTTTGTGGTGTTTTTAAAAAAAGTCTGGCAATTATTTAAAATTGGCAAACAATATATTATTTTCTCCTTTAATTCTCAGAAATAAATGGGCTGTTTTATATGACGTTAAAGCTGAAACAAAAATGGAAAACCACAAAGAAAATCAATCTGAAGCAATCGCTTGCAATGGAAAAACATATACCAAAATAGATGAAGTTTATTGATGTTTGGAAATGAAAGTAGAACCTTATAATGAAAAGAATCAGACTACCTTAAAATAATTGGTATTACCATCATCTAGCAAAATATCTGTTCAGATATATTTGGAGAAATTAATGCTTGGCATTACTAAAGGTCAGTGTGGTTCAGAAACTAAGCCAAAATAGACACCCATTCTCTTTGCCTTTTAATATTATTGTATTGCAATTGTACATTTATTTATGTCCTGGTATTGAAATCCTAGCAATGTCCTACAGTAACCATCTCTGGAGTATTCCGTGCACACACACTGTAGTAATTTTGCTTTCAGTGGCTTTCAGTCACTGTCAGCCATGGATCATTAAGTATTGAGCATAGCATGCCATAAGAACAGATCCACTCTCTAGATCTATTTATGGATGAGAGCTGTTTGTATGCATTGATGAAATATTGTGGGGTTTGAGATGATGGGTAACAAGCAAAGAAGTTTAAGCTTCACTGTATGTAAGAAAAATTCAAGAACATATGTAAAACCTGGCCGCTTTTCTAGATCTCAATTTGTAATTTCTTGGTGAAGAGCTTTGGCTTCTGTGCCCAGTGAGTTCATTGTGATCAAAATGTATGTCACCCAAGGCATATGGAAATTCAAAAGTTATGATCTGTCCATAGCTGAAAACTTTGTATATTTTTATAGAACCATTGCAGTTGAACTGAAGCTATTTTCATGACTTATTGGAAAATAAATATGACTCACACTCCCATTCAGTGCACTCCTGCATCTAATTGAAAAGACTATCAGGTTGTAAACCAGGAGGAATATTTGCCCATGCACAAACTTCAAGCTCTCTGGTCATGAGCATGAATCTTGCGTGCTCAGGAAACTTGTACCATCTACAGTTTATTCATGTCCTGGTGGGGATCTTATACAAATTCATAACTGAATATGGCTTAGCCTGACATAAACAATTTGGATTATAATTTCCGTTGTCCTTGCTTTCTCCCTTCCTCTGTAGTTTGACATCTCTGTAAAACAACAAGAGAAACAGAGTTCTGTCTGAACCCTAGGAACTATGTCTCACTGATCCTAAACATTCAGATGCTTTCTAAATAAATGGTGTCCAACAGTTTTCATTTATTACTATCTCTTTCCCATAGGTTAGCTTCCTTTATAGGGAATGCCACCTTCTTCATTCCTTAATTATCCTTGTCCCTGTGACCTCCTACAGCAAAGAGAAAGTCCTTGCCTGAACAATGTAGTTAAAAAGGAACTCTTGTCTTTTCGCTCTGCAACCTAACACCAGCTTATTTATTTACGTGCCTGTGGGAAGATGGTTGGGTATCTACAATTGAGTGGATATCAGTTGGGGGAGCATTTAAAACTTTGCAGTATTAATTTGAATTAAGCCAGACCCTGAGCTTCTATATTTCAGTTTCCCTATTGCTTTCCAACCCCTGTCAGAGAGGCAGATTTTTTAGCATAATTCTAGTTTTCCAGTTTGTAGATATCAGTTTGTGATTTCGCAGTTATGCTGGTATATATATGCAAGTGAAATGATTCTATAAAGACATAGGAGAAAAATGATCTTTGTAATGATAGAGCTCTGTACTATTCCTCTCTTGTCTGATAAAACCAAAATTAATTTTTCAAGAGATTTAAGAAATGGTACATATTTTCTTATTCAAATATTAACTGTAAAATTCAGACTAAAAGAAATACTTTCAAACTATTTCAGCTCACTGTAGTAGAATAAGAGCTGAGTAAATTCTACCACTCTCCCAACAGGTTCTTCAGCTGCAACTTAAAATGTCCTGATTAGATAGTGGCTCAGACTATCTCTCTAGAAGGAAATAATTTTTCAGGCTATCTTTTTTCTGAGCTTTCAGCTCTGTTGCATACACATGAACTCCAGCTACTGTTCTCCATAAAACAGTCCCTTTAGAATGCAAATGCCTCCCAAAATAATTCTGCCACACTGAATCTGGCTCCCCTGAGCCCCACCCTGTAAAAAAATTATTTGTCATTTATATTAAATAGATATGAAAAATACATTGAAAAAACTCCAAACTAAACAGCTCTATTTTTGAATGCTATTAACTCATTAACTGCCACAAGCAGCTCTATAAAGTGTCTGCAAAAAATGTGTTACACAGCTTGCCAATTCAATTTCAGTCATCCTTTGTGTTCACTATAAACCTAAACTAATTAGAGTAAATAATGATGCCGGAATCTCTGGATATCATCTGCTAAAATCCCAAAATGTAATTCAGATTGTTTAGGATTTTGACCAGTCAGACCATGTCACATCTATTTCTGGTAAAACTGAAAAAAACAAAGTAGGAAATTCTCTGTAGTCTGGTATGATCACAGTATTACAAGCCTGTTGTTCTTTCAAAACACTTTAGCAGCTTTCATTTAAAAATTAACTCAATTGGGTAATTAATGTAACAAATTAGTTTTAATTCTGTGGCCTTTTAACTATATTATTAATTGCTAAGGATGACTAATATCCGTATTTACTCTCAGTTTCTGAAGCCTTCTATATATGACATTATTAACATTCCAATAAAATTTCTAAGACATATATTATCATAGAACCCTGGAAGCTGCAGCATATTTCTGAGTTTTCAGTTAAAACTCAGAATTACAAAGCCAGTGAAAACTTAAGGTTTTCCAGCTGCAGTTCACAGTTCTTATTTAAACAAAATATAAAGCCTACAAAATTTCTTCTACTTTAAAGCAGTAAAAAAATTAAGGACTAAACTTTTATGATTGCTAACAAAGATTGTGGAGCCATGGCAATTTCATTAGCCAGCCTTTTGGCTTCTGAGAGTGAAGAGTCAACAAGTGACTGTATGGTATTAAATGTTACCTGAGGTCCACAAAAGGAGTTTGGTGTCAGTGTCTTAAGCAGTATAAATGAGTGAACAGATAGCAAGAAAGCAGATGAGAATCAAGACCACCTCCTCTACCCAATGCAGCACAGAAAGAAGCATCTTCCTAGTCACCAGTCAGCACAACTCGTGTTCTGGAAACTCCCCTCATGAATTCCAAGCAGGGAAACAAAACACAATGAGAAACTTTCTGACTGATGTCACAAATTTTTCTATCAGGGATAAAATAACCAGTGTCTAATAGAAATATGAAGTTAGGTGAGGCAGTGAGAGCATTGAGTAGTATGTGTGAAAACCTCAGATGTATTTGAAACTTGATGGTACTTTAAGGAAAATTTTTTTCTGGAGGTTATTTTTCTGGTTAATTGCTATAATCTGTATGACTTTCAGCTTCTGGTTAAATGTGACTCTCAACTGTTTTTGAGTGGTTAGGTAGGTGATACAGCCAACATACTTTTCATCTCAATTTAGTCAGAATTTTACAATCTTATCTTTCAAATTGTCAAGTAAATATGTGAAATTGTTAAAGGAATATTTCTACCCTCTAGCTTTAAATCAAGGTATACTTCTTTCTGCTGACTTGCAGTATTTCAACTCATTTGTTCCTACTTACAGACAATCCACATTAATAGTAATAATTTAAAATTGTCACTCAGCAAGTCCCAAGAATCTTCCATTTTCATAGAATTGCAGAATCATGGAAGGGCAGAGGCATAAGGGGACCTGCATCATCTACCTTAATCCCTCTGCACAAAGGTGTGCTAGAGTGGATTGACTGGGGCCATATTCTCCTAGGTTGTTAATATCTCCATGGATGGAGACTCCAAAACCTCTCCTGGCAACCTGTCCAAGTACTTAATCACTCTCAGGATTATTATTTTTTTAATGTTTAAATAGAATCCCTGTGTTTCAGCTGATACTTGTTGCCTCTTGTTCCTTCACTGAGCACCACTGAGAAGAGTCTGCTTCTATCCTTTTTGCCCTCTCTAACCAGATCTTTATACACACTTATAAGACCCCTTCTAGAGTCTTCTGTAGTCTGGAGTCCCAGCTTTCTCAGCCTCTCCTTATGTGACACATTCTCCTATCCCTTAATCATCTTTCTGGTTCTACGCTGGATTCACTGCTTGAGTCTTGGTCTTCCTTGCAGAACTGGACACAGCACTCCAAATGGGAGCTTGCCAGGGATGAATAGAGGGATGAAATCACCTATTTCAATCTGCTGTCTTTCCAGTTGCTAATACTTAGAATTCTTACATGTATATACACTCCTTATAAATCAGTTCCTTTCTTCCAGGTTCATTACTGTCCACTGAGTATGTTAAAATTAGATGTTTTGCACATTTTCTCATTAATACTACTGAATAGGTAAAGGGATGAAATTGAACAAGAGCCCTTGGGATTCTGAGAACTAAAATAGCCTCTTGAAGTTCAGTGTCCTGTAACACTATAGTCAATGCTGACAAAAGAAATGAGGCAAATTTTTACTTAGTAAATGAAACAAAAACCTGCAATCCTTCTAATCTGCAAAGCCGATGTAGTCTAAAGCTGACTTTCCCCACAACTTTTCTAAATTGACAAGAAGAAAATTCCCTGGTTTTGCTTGCAGTGCAACACTATTTTTCACACTGCTAAGCTGTAGCCAACATACTATCAAAGCTTCAAGAGAAAGTCAGTGTGCCAGGTCTTTCTTCTCAGTTCAATATCCCTGACAGTAGAGTGAATATCGATGACAGCACTAAATGTCTTCTGGCAGGGCTTTGCTAAATCTGAAAGTAAAAAAAAAAAGAAAAAAATATATAACCACTCAGTAAAAACATGCATGAATCTTTAAAGTCAGTATCTCCTCATGTGCAAATTGAAACATGAAATAATTGAAAAGTCTGTACTTTTCAAAAATTTAACTCTTTCTAGAATCACTAGCGATGAAGCAGCTGTGAATAAAATATACAGTGGTGGAAAGGGGCAAAGAGGAAGGTGATATACCAATTTTATCACTGTTCTGAATTTTTAGTAGATACTTTTTATAGTATTTAAGGCATACTGAATAGAATGACAGTTAGAAAGTGGCAGGTATTGCTCTAATAACTCCCTTAACAGCTTTCTGAGGAGCACATTGAAAAACACATTAAATTTTGAACAAGACGGTTAAAACTACTGCTTTAAAATGTGTGAGTTTTTAATATATGGGTTTTAATAAACAAAGCAGAATACTAAATATGAGCAAGTCATATCTCCTGGTTACCATATCTTGTGTAGAGGTGATTATTTTTCTGGTACTGGCAATCTGGACAGGATTATAAAGATAGGCAATATGACTGCTAGTGCCCTGGTGGGCCACAATGCAGTGCATAGAAAAAAACCACATGCTCTATCTATGACCATCCATTTAGTATTTTGTCTCTTTTTATTCCTGTGACCCTCTGAGTAATTTCAGGAATAAATTGTGGCCCAGACCTGAGAAATCTGTGTTTTGCTTTTGTATCAAATCTCAGTGGAGTATTGCGTTTGTACTGTTGGAAGCCACTTAAGCAATAGTAAAAAAGCAGTATTGGAAGATGCCCCTGCATGCATTCATTTTTGAATCAAAAAATATAGTGAGTCTTGAGTACAAATCCTGTCATTTGTATTTAAAATATAGTTAAATTTAAATTACCTATCTCAAATATTTATTCAAAGCTCATTTTCACGGAACAGGTGAGGATACAGTTACCAGATACTAGGCAAAGCCAGAATAACAGTTTTACAGGCAAAGAGAAAGATCTTCTCAGTCTCAAAGTTGCTACTGTTGATTTGGGTTGTTGATGGTGATATAGATTTATGATCAAGGCACAGGTTATTTACAGCGTTATTGTAAAATAACACTGCAGTTTCCCCATGATTTACCGTGTAGTTTATGCAAGATACCAGGTTGTGTTTTAAAGTAGCTGGGGAAATAATGTTACTGCTCACTGCAGCCTTCTGACAGTGACAAGGATTTATGATGTCACCTGAAGATGAGAGGTTATGGAGTAAAAATAGGGCCTTTGGTCTCGTATCTGCTCCTGGCATCCCACTACCACTTTACATGTTTTGACATCTTGCATTTAAGTACAAAATAAAATGGCCTTGCACGGCACGGACACCATTTTGCTATAAGACCAGTTATATTTTACCCATGGGAAATTTTTTATTAGAAACTCATTGGCATGATCTTTCATGATTTCTTACAGGATTAATGACTATTGGCATATCCATTTTTAAATGCCTAACTGAGGACCCCTTTCAGAAAGAAAACACTTTTTAAAATGAGGAACGTTTTAGGCGCTATTCTTTAGCAGCCTGGTGGAGCTATGAATCTTTCTTATTAATAAAAACTTTCAAGGCTGTTTAAAATGTTATCTAGAAATAAAAGGGAAGTCAATAAGAACCTAGGTACAAATTATATTAGAAGGATCTCTGTCAAATGATAAAGTAGCTGCAGGTAAAGGTGAAATTCTTCTGTATTTATAGGAATTCAAGCTGATGGAGTTCAGAAAAACTGAATACTTAATTTTCAGGAATTTCATAAGTAGTCCACAGAAATAAATGTTACTAAAATAATATTTATAAAATAATAACAACCTAGTATTTTCAACTAGGAGGGCAATCTTTTTCTAAAAATATGAGAATGAAGTTAGTAGTGTTTAGGTCATGTTTCTTATCTGACTGCCCAGAGCAGACTCACAAATAGAGCTGTTTCTTCATCTAAACTTCAGATGCAAACAATGTCTTTATGTACTAAACCTTGTGTATGTACCTTTGGATCACTCACATGAAGTAAGTCAACTACAGTTTGTGTTGCTCTCAGAAGGTAAATTAAGGCTCAGTACTTCTGAAAATCAAAACATTAAGTAAGAAACTTCTACCTACTCTGATTTTTTCTTTCTTCTAGTACTTTTTCTTGACTGTCGTACACAGTAATGAAAACAATATAAGTTTGCCTGCTCTGTGTTCAAACTGTCTGATTTTGAACTCACAAGATGGCACTTGCATTCCCATCAAACTTTCTTCCTTCTACCAGTTCCTCTTCTCTAGCTCCCCCCACAAATAAAAGAGTGTTGTGGTGCATTTTGAGTTTTCTAAAATTCTGTACGGTTTTTGTTATTGAGTTTCTGTAATAGTTCATCCCTACTCTCATCCGCCTTTCCTTAATCCCTGTCGTTATCCCCTCAATAGGCCTTTCCCTCCCCATTGTACCTTCTATTGTACCTTATCCATGGACACACCCTAGTACTTGATGGCTCTGGCAAAGCCAGGTGGCTCAGCCAAGGCTTCAGGTATCCCCACACCCCTTTTGCCCCAAAATGGAAATGTCAATGCCCCGTGTACCTAAATCACTCCCCCTCATTTCCATCAGTAACGCCCCTATACTTAAGGGCAGAAAAGAGCACAAATCCTCACTCACGCACTCAGACGCCAGGGCTTCGCCCTGAATAAACAGCTTCCTAATTACTACCAAATGTGAGCCACTCCTTCTTCCAGCCAAGATCACATCTTCATCTGAAATCTGCGCCCAAAAGAATAACTCGTTTATATGGTATCTGAAGAGCAAGCTAGCAGGGAAACCAGCTTGGAAGAACCATAGAAGAGCAAATGAATCTTCTTGAGGTAAAGGTTTTTTTACTTTTAATTTTCAGAAAAGGACAAAGCAAGAAAGAATGGAAGATTAAAATGGGAAGTATCACAAACAAACCAGTTTGAATCACAGAGACGAAATAATACTTTGATAGTGTGATCAGTCTCATCTGTGAGTGTTTCTCTCCTCATTGGCATCTTGATTCTTGTGGTTTAAGTTTGATTGTGAAACTCAGGTCTTTTACTTCCATGGCGCTTTTCTTTTGAGTTGGTCTAAGTGCAGAACTAGACTGTATGACATATACTTAGGTTCTTAAGAGTTAACTTGCAGGTTTAATATTCTGTGGTTTTGACATTAAGAGGGATCTGGTTACTTTGAACATGAACTGTAGAATTTGCTGGTGTTATGTCCTATGGAAAGAGATTTTGGAGAGGTGCTAATTCTCCTCAAGATATATCTGGGATGACTAAAGTGGTAAGCAGTCCTAGCTCTTTAACTTGACCATATGAGAAATTTTATTTTTCTAAACATAAAGACATCCTGAATCTATCCTGAATAGATATTCGAATCTATCCTGAGTGGGATACTTGTTCAGTTCTGACATGTTTACAATCTAGAATATTAATATAAGCTACTTAGAAAAAGTTAAGAAGCTGACATAAATCTGCTGGTGGACTAAGAAGGACCAATGCTACATTAATATTCTGTCTGCAGAGTGTGATGGCCCAGGAGTGAACACACATTCTGCTGAGCCATGTCTGTTGCCAGGGTGGTGCTTCGTCAGAGAGAGATGGGCTCAGGGCAGTATTCACTTGTGCTGATATGCTCAGTACATTACTAAGTATATCCGTGCCCCTCTATTCAAATACATTCCACACAGCTTCGTTAAGAGATATGCAGGGTTTACAGCTAAATTAGAGGACAAATCTCCAAATACTGAAATACTCACAGTCATGACCTAGAAAATGCTGAAAAAAAATAAAATGAACTTAATAAATAAAATAATTTAAAATAAGCCTCTTTACAGTACTTCTTTTTACACTAGAAATTATTTGAATGTATTTCTTTATTGTGCATTAAATTGTATAAAGAACATAAACTTTGTTCCAGAAATAAAAGTTTTTGCTTTTCTTTAGAAACATATATTAAACTCAGTCTGCTTTTCTTTGGTTATTCAGATAGCTAAGGTTATAACAGACATTATGATTTTATGGAAATTATTAATACTATAATCTAAAGAAAAGCTATTAAGTGTAGAAAAGATAGGGAGGAGCTACAGAAATGCCATTTCCCACTGAATAATCCTCCTGAAGAAAAGCAAAATTAATCTGATACCTTTATTTTAATGGCTCAGAGTGGCTGAGCCATTTTAATGGCTCAGAGAGAGCTGAGATCTATGAACTGGGAGATTACCACTGGTACTGTAGAAGTATAGAATCCTCTATAGCAGACCAGGTATTTGAATTCCTAGTTGTTTTACTTTCACTATATGCTCTAAAGTGTAGGTTTAACAGTGTTATGGTAATTTTATTTTATTGCCTCAATATATTTTTTAATATGGCCATTATTCCACAATCCAGCTCACCCATAACACCTTAGTCTCGATCCAAGCTTGATCCTCATTCATTAGCAAAAGTGAACAAACTAGATTAATTTGTTGTCTCAGTTAATATTTCTTATAAATCAAAAGATTTCTTATTTCTTTGAATCTGAGAAATAAAGTTCATTCCATCCAGCTGATCACTTCACCAGCTTAACTGACCTAACTGTGTAAGAAGAGTGAAGCTGTTTAGCTTTCAACAGGCTGAGAAGAGGACTTTGACTAAAGACATTTTAATTAAATCACTTCATTGGCTGAGTAAGAGAGAGAAAAAATCCTACTTTCATTTTCTTATAACTTTATTGCTTCTACGGTTCTAATAGAAATAAAAGCAATCTAAATCTTATTACTAGTAGTAAAATGCATAGATATACTTCACAATTAGATCAAAGTGAATCTTGGTGGATTTCTAACTAACTAAAACACTAGCTGAAGAATGTTGCTGAAATGTTTCAAAATTCACAAAGTATGTTTTCAGTTATATAAATGTTTGTCTAGAATTGTTCCTCCAGAGTAAAGACAAATGTCATACTTGCAAGAATAAAAAAACCTCCATTACACAATTCTACTACTAACTATACATCAACCTTTAATTACAGAACAAAGATTATATTAAAGACATGAATAGAGTATGGCAGGTGATTATTGATGGTGTTTAATCTAATATGTGCCCTGTAAAGCACAGAAACCAGTAAAAATGAATAAAGACATTCTCTTTTTATTTTGTACAGTGAAAATCTGATAATAACTTAATTATTACTATGTTCTTGCCTATACAAATGTACTTAATCATTATTGATTCTACCTGAAATATATGTTTAAAATCAGAATGATCTAACAATTTTAGTTAAAGCAAAATTCTGTTTAATCAAAAAATATTGACTTTTTAAAAATTTGGTTTGTATATATTTTAAGTCAATCTATTAAACTCTTTTTCACCTCAAACACTAATATGGGTAGAGAACCTGTAATTTCTTCATGCATTTTATGTTAGAGAAATTGAATTTTCTTCCACTTTTTTCATTTGCTCTTCTCTCCACATAATGCAATTCTTCATTCCTGTGCCTCTATTTTAATGCAGTAAACAGATTTCTTATTTAACGAATCAGCACTGCCAAACTTCATATAGTTTAATGCCCAAAAAATCTTGTAGTAATAATGAGAACTGCCACTTCGTAACAGTGATTTGCTAAGCATAGCGAAAAAAGGAATTTTGGATGTGGATTTATGGACTGCTGAGACTTACTTATTTGCAGCTTTTTATTTTTTGGGTTGAAATATATTCATAATAGCACCAATGCCAGTTATAGCTGAATAAATTCTTTCTTTCCTTATTTTCCTATTTAAGCTATCTCTACTACTAAGACAAGATGATCAGAGGGCTTGAGCACCTCTTCTGTGCAGACAGGCTGAGAGAGTTGGGACTGTTCAGCCTGGAGAAGAGAAGGTATCAGGGAGATCTAACAGCAGCTTTCCAGTACCTAAAGACAGCATCCAAAGGAGCTGGAGAGGGACTTCTTCAGGATCATATAGAGATAGGATAGGGGAGAATAGCTTTAAACTCAAAGAGATAGATTTGGATTAGACACTAGGAAGAAATTCTTTGCCATGGGGGTGGTGAGATACTGAAACAGGTGAGATACTTGCCCAGGCAAGTAGTGCATGTCATTTGGAGTGTTCAAGGCCAGGTAGGATGGCACTCTAAGCAACCTGGTCTGGTAGAAAGAATCCCTGCCTATGGCAGGGGGTTTGGACAGGACGGTCCTTCCAACCCAAATCATTATATGGTTCTATTTTTAATTTAGTACATTACTTTTTTTTTTCATTACTATTAATTTGTATACCTTGAAAGCCATCTACCACCTTTTAAAGCTGTATGATAAGATTTTTCTGCATCACCTTTCTCTTTTCAAAGCATTTAGCCAAAAGAAAGATGCTACATGAATACAGTTCTACATAAATGGGATTTTGATTGATTTACTCTGTGTTATTATCTCTCTAGGTCATGTTACCCAGTGACCTGAACAATTTTTTAACCTTAGACTTAACTGCTCAGATGATTTAACCCAGAATATCTCTACGTAGTTGCTATTTGTTCTTGTTAGCATAGTTCTCAAAACACAGTTGTGCTATTTTTTAGTTCCTTTTAGTAGCTAAAACTGCCTGTGGAAGGGTGATAATGGGTATGATGCCTTGATGTTTTATTCACAGTTCAGTGTCATTTAGTACACAACCTGGTTCATTGCTGCTACGCTTTATGAGACTTTCCTCAGGTTCTCTGTGTGACTTCCTTCAACTCTGTCAGCCCGTCCTGCAGTGCCTTCACCTAAGTGGTGGTAATAAGTCTTTCCAGGGCTCTCGACACACTTTTTAGACTATGCCTGCCTTAGACAGGCTTAGCTATGTTCCTGTTTCCTGTATACCCATTCAAACTATTCCTATTCCTACCCTACAACTAGAATTCCCTCCTTGGTCTATTGCTTCCTGACAGCTAGTCCATGCCAATTTGATCTAGAACCCCCATGGAAAAAACCTTTTGCATTCTCAAAGAAGAGTTTGAGTGAAACTAGTAGATTTATAAATCTTGTGTGAACCTTTTAACTTTTGCAGCAGCCTCAATGCTAACCTATTAAGCTGGATCAGGAAGGGTCAGTAATAGCCAAAACCACAGCTAAAAATAGAATACTTTAATTTTGGAGTTGTAATAACCATTCACAGAAAAAAAAAAAAAAAAAAAAAGGAATGTTAGAGGAGAATCCTGTAAGGTGATCTTACCTCAAAGCAGGACCAATTGAAAAGTCAGAACAGCTTGTTCAGGGTGTTGGCCACTTGAGTTCTGAACATCTCCAAGGATAAATGTTCCTTAGTGTCTCTGGACAACCTGGTTCAGTATTTTATCCCTTCACTGTGATCTTTTTCTACCTAATACCTACTCAGAATTTTCTTTTTTCAATTGTCTATTGCTTGAAAAATCAATTTCTGTGTACTTCTGACAAGGAGCTGATTCTATCTTCCCTGTAACCACCCACCAGGTAACCAAAGAGACCAAGAAGATCCCCTCTTAACCTTTTTTACTTAAGCCAGCTCCCCTAGCACCTTCTTACTCTTTATGTAGCCCAGTTTCTTTTATCATCTTGCTTACCCTCTGAAGGATTGTCTCCAGGATGGGATTTTTTTAGCTGAAGAATCAAATAAGCAAACGCTGTGCTCCAGGACATGGCCTCCCAAGCTGCACAAAAGAGAAGAATAACTGCTTCTCTTGAAGATCTGTCTGCACTCTTGTCAACAGTGCCCCATATAGCCTCATCCTCCATTACCACAAAGTTGCACTGCCAGCTTGAAATCTCTTGAAAATAAACTCTGCATTCCAATAGTAACTGGGAATAGGTGAGAGCCCTGGTTTCTTAAATTACTTATGCTGTCCAAGTAGAGAAGAAGTACTTTAGACATCTAGGGATCTTTATATCTAAAATTCACAGCTCTACTAGGTGCCTTGATGCTTAATGTGTGCAGGGTCATGTGAGAGGAGGTTAGATGAATAATGCAGATATACCAATCTAGGGTAAGTTAGTCTCAGCTTTTGAATAATTTTTAATAGAAGTTAAATAACTAATCCGTTTTTACTTCTTCACATATGAAGAAAACCTGTAACATTACTTGTCTTATTTCACATCTCAGTCACTTTTTGCAGTAATGTAGACACATTTTTGTGGTAATGATGTGGCTGTGAATCAAGTATTTGCATGGGGTTCATTGGTACCATGGTACCACAGTACCATGCAGACAAAGCTTGCTACCTTTAAGGAAAGATTGACAATTCTGCTGCTTTCCTAATTATGCAGTATCTCACTTGGCATCCTAACAAAGACTGTAGTTGTAGCAAATTATATTGCATTTTCTAGCATACAGATAGCTTATCTAATGGAGCTAGCTTGTTGGAAATTCCATGAAGAAAAAAACCAAATAAACACTTACTCAAATATTATGACTCCTGTTGTATTATTACTTAATTAGGTCAATATAATTGTATTAGTAATCAAACATAGTCTTTGGTTCCTCCACTAAAAAAGTGACCCTAACTGTGAAAGAAAACATTAGATAAGAATAATTTTTTATAATTTCTAATCATTCTTTTCCAGGTCATTTGAAACGCCTCTTTCTTGAAATGTCACTATAAATTAAGTGTAATATCTTTCCTGTCCCTTTCCTTCTTGGTGCTCTCAACAAAAGCAAACATAAAATCTCAGATAAATACTGAGGAGAAAGGAGAAACTTCCTTATCAGAATCATAGAAAGGCCTGGGTCAGAAGGGACCTTAAAGGTCATCTACTTCCAACCCCCCTGCCATGGTCAGGGACACCTTGCACCGGACTAGGGTGCTCAAAGCCCATCCATCCTGGCCTTGAACACTGTCAGGGATGGAAGTGTGAGATGGACTGCCAGGGAGGCTGTGCAGTCTCCATCCATGGAGGTTTACAGGAGTGACTTCACAATGACCTGAGCAACCTGGTCTGACACTCCTTTGAGTCTAAGCTGGAACTGGATGACTTCCTGAGGTATCTTCCAACCCACATTACTCTATGAAACTACAGACAAACTTAGAATGGTAAAATATAAAATGAAGTAAAGATGGGGATTAATCAAGCCTGTTCCTTAACTCCTGAATTCAGTTGGATCGTATATCAAGCCAACACCCCTTAATTTTATACTCCAAATAAAAGTAAGTTGGAAAATTGAAAAGTTTCAAGCAATCTAATTTTGGGGGTATTTGTTTGGAGATTTTGATTCAGTTTATAGCTGTGTATATCTAGGGACTATTTTGGAATTATTTTCTAGTGTTATCCCATCAGCCTATCAAGTTTAAAAAACGCACTCTCTTCTAAAACAGTAACAAAGGGAAACACTTGAAAAACATTAGAAATTAATGAGTCAATGTCTATTAACTTGGAAAGATAGTCTGAACATCCTAAGCATATGGGACTTTTTAATTCAGTATAACCTAACAATAGATTAATTGAAAGATGATTCCTTCCTCTTGTACGTGGCCAAGGACAACAACTAATTAAAACTCATTTATTATAAAAGATTTACAGTTATGGAAATGAAACTGACTACATCAAGATTTTTTAAGAGATTGAATTTTCCTTTGTATAAGGGGATTAATAATATAAGAAATTGAATTCACTATAAAATGCAGTGGTTTGAATACATGCGACATTATTGAAATAGAAGTTTTTTAATGAGGTGAATTAAATTTGACTCTAATAGCAGGAACAAATGTGGTATGCATTTTTCCTAATGATACAGTTTTTGCATTCTTATAATGCTTCATTGTGCAATACACATACATCTAGCTAATTCTTTCCATTAAAAAATTATTTTTCAGGAAATATCCTAATACTTTATTAGGACTATATTTTATATATCACAAATGCATTTGTTCTCAGTTCTCACTGATTCAGAAACTGTGCAATTGTTAAATTAGTATGCTTTCCTTGATAGTGAGATGTGTAAGTGTCCAGCTGAAGGTTTGGTTAACCTGATTACGATTATTTTTGAACTTATTGTATCATTAGAGAGGTTGATTCAATTTTAATGGAATGCATATTAAGGAAAGTATGTTCCCCAAAGCATTCAGCAACCAGGACAGACAAATTGCATCCCCAAAGAGCTAAACAGTATCTTAGTGGCACAGCTTAGATTAAAATTCTATACCCAGTGATTTTTCTCTTAAATAACTTAATTTAAATATACCTTCCATATATTTAGTTGTAAATCAGCTTCAAATGCTAATAATACCAACACCAAAACATCCCACTTTAAAGAATAAAAATAGTTGTGTTTAATAAATTCTGTTGCTAACAATGTTTATTCAGAAACATAGGTACCTTATAGAATAGCTTTGTCATTCACATGGGTGCTTTGTAATTATACTGACATTTTCTCTGTCATCACTGTTAGGCTGCCCACAGTGTCACTACATGCAATTCAGTGATAATCATTAGTTTTACACATCTTTAGGTACCTCAGGATTTTATTCCTAAAGCAACATTCACTTCATTAAAAGTATTACTGCATATGTGAATTGTAACATAGAAATGAAAAGAGAAAGGCTGCCTCAGGAAGTTTTTTTTTCTTCTGCTATTAAGACCACAAATCTTGATAAGAAGCAAGAATGGAATATAAAGTACAAACTGATTCCTTATAAGTATAAAGCATGCTTGAAGCATAATCATATACTAGAATATTGCCCTCAGTACCAAATAATAGGAGTACAGAATATTTCTAATTAAAACCTACTATGGCTAAAAATATTATCAGTATGTTTTCATGTATTTTAAACAGGTCCAGGGATTTTTAAGCAGCAGAAATACACAACAAAGATATAGAAAAAAATTAAATAAAATCACCTAACTGCCTGTTTTCATGACATATGAACATCATTCTATGACAATTTTTGCACCTTAAAATAATTGTGCTGAAATTTCCCTCTTCATTTGTAATTAATTCTACTGAAAATAAAAGCTACTGGTTACTACAGGACAGAATGGCAAAAAGTATTTAGCTACAGCCCCACTATGCTAGAAAGAAAAAAATTCAGCACCACAGTAGCTAAAAAATGAGATTTCCTCTGAGTTCACATACCCTCGAAGCTAAAATGTGGTTTGATGTCTCCTGGTCAACTCATGTACTGGGGATTAAATTAATTAAGAGTTGCCCTAGTCTATTAAGGCTCCTTGTAGACTAATTATTAAAATGCCTTGGACCATTACAAACCTACAGCAAAAGAAACTCACAAAAAGGGTTGCTTATATTATGAGAACTCCAGTACCCAGTAGATTATCTTTTGCATTAAAGAGTTCTACAATAGATGAAGATTGTCTTCCCTTTTCCTTTTCTGCCTTGTAAGGGATAGAAAAACGTACCAATAGGAAATCTGCATATTCATTAATCTTTTTTTTATGTATTCATATGCATATGCTTTTATCAATTGTCAAATTTGTTATAGATGGAAAAATCTGCTTTCTAATTTTAGATTTTTGTTTTCTTTTTCTAGATTGAGTTAGCATATATACAACTCTTAGGCATTTTAAAAACTGTAATTACGAAATTTAAAAAAGGTATAAAATCACCAAACAGAATTTCTTACAGAAGTGCTGAAGCTGTCTACAAGGTCACTACTTAGAAACAGCAGGACATTTTCCCATATAATACAACTTCCCAATTTTTTTCTCTCCTGTCTTTTAAGAAATCAGAAAAACACAAGGGCTCTGTGCAAGTGATTCTATTATCTCAACCCACTTTCACAGCTCTGTAGTTCTGCTCATTTCACATTATCAAAACCGTGGTGCAGAGACAGCAGTAAGACCAATGAAGTGATAGAAATGATCACATGGACTATATCCTTAAAATCTAATTTTGTTTACTCTTAATGTCCACTTAATTCTTAACTAAACTGAAAATCTCCCTAGCATAGATGCATTGCATCTCTGACAACTGATTTTCCCTGAAGCGGCTTACTGTGTCTGCCTGCTAACCACCTGAGGTCATCAGATATCTCAGGAGACATATCCAGGGCAACTTTGCGTATTTTTCCAAGCCCATTTTTGGATTTTACCTAAAATTAATAGTCATAGGTACATCTTGTGAAGCTACTCAGGATGAAAGAAAGTTGAGGGAGCAATTATGTGGTCTTAGAATACTCATCTTCAAGCATATTACCAGAACAGAGAAATGTAAGGTCATATGCAGGAGGTAAAAAATACTGTTTAGTATAACTGAGTTATTCTTGTGCTTTGCTGTTGTACTGTGTGATTGAGCACTTCTGTTTACTTGATAGATATGGACCATATTTATCAGACAAAAGACTGTACCATATGGATGAGAATGTTGTCTCTCTCACATATACACATGGTGAGCAAGACTGATTGATTGCAGACACACAGAAAGGGAACTTCTGTGTTTAAAATACAAATTATTCTTCTGATCTTCCTAAAATATCATCTTATATTTTAATTATTAATAGTTTTTGTTAATCATAAATTATGTATTAAAAGATACTTTTATAGTTTTAAATAGACTTTTTTTTCAAAAAATAACCCTCTTACCTTTGTTTATGGATTTGCATAGGTTGCAGTGGAGAAATAATCTGCAGTAGTTCATTAATCAATGGTGGAGACAAAAGCTGCAATAGTATAGCTGAATGATAAGGCTAATTTTAGTACCTATTTAGTCTATATGCAAAGGTGTTTCTTATTAAAATATTTCCTTCAGGTTTAGAACTGTTGAAAGACTGCCCTAAGGAAATGCATATAATTGATCTGTGGTTTTTTATCTTTGCAGATCAAAAGCTGACCAACCCAGTTGAAAACATGGCTACTTGATCAAATCACACAAAGCCACAACAACTCTAAAGAGAGAAAAAAACTAACTCAATAGTAGAAGTAGAGAAAAGCAACAAAGAGGAGAGTACCTGCCTACTGCTCATGATAACAGTCTATTTCAGTATTTAAACTGGTATGAAATTCCTGGTTTTAAAACTTTCCCTTTTCAGAACAAGCTGTACCTCTCAATCCAGTGATCTAATTGGTTACCATAGGAACAGCTGAAGAGTTTCGGGTTTTGAAAGTTGGAACTTCTAATACTTTCTATATATGCCTCAGGTCTAGCCAGATCCTGTAAAAGGATATTTAGGATTTTTAGATCCTCTCTGAAACCCTGTAAAGCTACCTACATGCCTAGTAATTAACATAGACAGAGATGTGACAGGAAAACCTAATTATTACAGAGGAAGGTTATCTAGTTGAATGAAAGACAGTGGTGAATCAGTAAAGCAAATGAACCCAAAAATAATGCCCTAGGATAAACTCAAAAGAACCAGCAACCTCCTAAGCATAATAATTGGAGATTCTTCTGTTTTCTTAATTTCTAATAATTTTTCTATCTTTTTCTATATTTTTAAGAAGCTTTTAGCTTTATTTCAGTGGCACAATATTTATAGTTGGATAACTATGCATAATCTGTTGTATCCACTGGCAGCTGTTGTAATTCTTTAACACTTTTGAAACCTTGAGAGAAAAATCATGTAAAGATCAGAAAAATACAAATGTGCATTCCTCTTCTGAGAAATACTCCAATCTTTAAGAAACTGTTTGATCTAGGATTAATGGATTTTTCACCCTGCTAAGGTGAGACTGCTAAGCAGTCTTTTCTGGCATCATTTGAGAGAAGAAGCATCAGCCTTTGCAAACACCAGACCAATACTTCAATATTGCTCATCTGGCATCATCCACCATTTCTGTTAACACTGATAACATGACCCCATCATCATTTCTGCACTAGCTCAACTACCCTTCCTTTCTTTAACATTTTACAACCTTCTATGCAGGTATTTTCTCTCCTGAATCCTTCTACACCAAATAATCCCATTTTAACAATCCTAACTCTGTCATCTTACCTTTCTTATATCTCTACAGACTTTCTCACTGCTCTTCCTGTGTGAACCAAGGGTGGGAATTTGTGTCTTATCCGAGTTGATCCTTGGAGTCTTGGATCTCCAGTCACTAAAAGAGGGAGAAAGGGGCTCCTTAAAATGGGCAGTTGCAACATGCCTTTCCAAATTTTTTATTAAGTTGATGATGGAATGCATAAGTAAGGAAACAAAGGAGAAGTCATTTCCCTTGAAGTGAGCAGACGAAAAACGTCAGTGTCCCCTGCTATCCGCAGAAGTGCTTGTCCCCTTAGGACACAACCAATTGCTAACAAAAAGGAATTGTTCTCAAGAGGAAGATGGAACAGAGTGTTATGAGACAGTAAGAAGGCTGAAAATCACCAAGGATAAAAAAGAAAGGAAGACCAGTCTTTATTTTCGTAGTTGTTTGAATGTTATATGTAGATTTTAGGAATCTAAAATATTAAAGAAATAAACAAATAAGCCAAACTTATAAAACAAAGTGCTGATGATTTATGTCAACAGATCCTGTGACAGACTAACACCATAATTTTGTGTGACTGCTTATCTATTATTCTGTTTGCTCTTATTAAAAACTGATTCTTTGTGTGTTTGTGTTCTGTATTTGAGTTCAGGAAAAAACTAGGGAGATGGGTTTGAAAAGATGTGAAATACTAAAATATTCTTTTTTAACTGTTTTATTAAAATATTCAATATGTGAAAAATAAAACCATATGTCAGGAGGTATAAGCTATGATTAGTTTGCCGAAACTAAAAGAATGCTTGATTTTTTTAACTCAAGACTGAGTATTCTTTTTCCCACATTGCCCTGTGGTTCTGTTTCTTTATTATACTGTGACTTACACAGTCAGCACAAATAGCGTTTCTCAACCATGATCAAATCTTCACAAGCAGCACCTTCTTGCCTCACTAAAAACCAAAATCTTGTTTTGGACATATTGCTCATCTCAGTTTGAATTTCTAATTGTTTGAATTATTTCAGAGGGGCCTTCAAGCAATGTAGCCATTCTAAAGAGACAGTAGGGCTTCACAGAGAAATTCCTGAATGCTAGTGTTAACTTTTAATCTGAGAAGCGAATTACTCAGGTTTAACATTTGCCCATTTTCTTATTAGATAGGTCTTTAAACTTTTATATGTTGTTTCCACTGTCTATTAAAATCTGATTAATCTCCCCCTATCGAGAAATTATAACATTTTGAGGTTTAGTTCATCTACAACAGAATCGTTCTTCAGTTTGAAGACCCACAATCTGAGATAGTGTAGACAATCCTTATAGCTGTACGAGCATGCTACTCTTCTTCTGGACACATAAGCACACAAGAAAAAGTAAAGGTACTTCTCAGGGCAATAATGGATCCATTTTTCATGGATCAAAGCAGCAGCTTTTAAAGCAGCTTTTGCTCTTTAACGCTTGCTATAAACTCCTACCTACTGTTGCTACTTCTCCAATCAGCTAATACAGTGAGAATCTCAATGAAAAAAAAAATCTTTCATGTTATTTTCTCACTAAGTGATTCTTGATACAATTTCTGATAGAGGACAGGATCACTAGGGTCTGTATAATATTAGCACAGTGAACATCTTTAGGAGTAATTTTGCAAACCTTTTCATTGCTTTTTTCTTGTATTCTGAGAGCTCTCAGCAGTACCATCTATAAAGTTTTGAAAATATAAACAAAAAAAATTACAAGCAAAGGCAACAAAGAAATAGGGTTTTGTATCATTTTAGTTAATACAAGGTCAGTTAAAGCAACTTCCCTTAAAGAGAGATTGAGCACTTAAGTCCAATAATGAAATCATGACATGGTATCCATGAGAGGCACTGAACTTTTTCTATGTTGCTGACATTTTTACTTTTATTTACATCAGTAAATCCACTAGTTTTGTCGTTTAATGAATTCTTTCTAGTGAACTACTTAGATACTATCTGCAATAGTTGATAGTTGATTATAACTAAATAAATTGAAAAATAGTTGTGTCCTTGTTTACTGAAAATTTTATTCTAATTAGAGTTCACTATCCATCACCTCTGTCTCTCAGTTTCTTCTTTTTGTTCTTATGTCATATCCACAGGATAGAAAATGGGTAATTTTAAAGTAAAATATATGGGTGATTTTTTACATTATTTATATTTTGCTGAACATAGCTCTGATTCATATCTGAATATATTCTAATACAACCACATGCTAATAAACTCCTCATCCTTCTTACTGCAACTGAATTTGGAACTCTCTGGAGATGGACAGCTGAGAAAGAGGTGAATATGATCAAAGGATAAATTATCTGAATTCAATATATATTTCTCACAACATAAAGGTTTTACTATATGAAATATGTATACTGCTTGTACATATCTGTATGCAGAACCATTGGTTGAGGTCAAATTCTTACAAGTGTGTCTAAAGCAGTGGCTGGTGAGACCTTTCTCTCATATAACTGAATGTTGAGTGTATAGTCTCAGCTACACACCTGGAATCTTGCTCTAGACAGTAAAAACAGAGAGGCAGCTCTGGAAGCTGAGCCCCTCAACCTACCTTAAACCTGTCTTCATATGGAACTAAGTCTTAAGTATTTAGCTCTCTCCTCTGCTGAAGAGATCTTAATGATTAGCCTACTCTAGTTATCCAAATTCTTTTTGGTTACCTTTAAGTAAGATGAATCCTATTGTCAGTATAAGTCCATGAATTGTACATTCTCTGCATATATCTGAGGTAGATATACTTTTATCTTCCACAAATACCTCTATCTCTCCATTAATGTTGAGAGATATGCCATGGTTTACTAAGAGTTAACATTCAGTTCAACTAGGAAATTATTACCATGGATAACAAAGCACAAAAAAAAGCTCAACAAAAGATTTTGAAGCTGACATTGCCCCTTTGGCTAAGTTTACTATTGAATTTACATTAAAAATAATTTTATTTAAAGATATAAGTCCTAGTGTTTAATGGTCCATGCAAGTCCATATCTTGCTATTATTTTTTTAATAAATAATATTTCCTAAAATATTTTTTATCAGATTTTCTCTGCCTGCTGTTTTTTCCAGTGTTATCTGGGGTTTTGTTTGCATGATTGGTTGGTTTTATTAATTAGAATTGGGGTAGACTCAAGCCAGTTTTGAAAGACAAAGGTACCTCTGAATGTAGAGGGTTGTATGGCATCTCTTTTCATAACTAGACAGTACCTGCTGTCTAGAAATGGGTTAGAGATGCTGGTAAATCACTTTCACAATAGTTGTGTTGTTATTAGTTGAAAGCTGAGTAAAATCTTTTGTCTCTGGTGGCTTTACTCAAATTAATTGAGTGCAGGTTTACAAGTACAGACTTTATTCATGTCAAAATACATTATGCTTTGATTCAAATGGAGCCTAACTCTCCATAAAAGACTTTGATCTTGACATGAGACAAATTATTTTTTTCACTGTAAAATAAATTCCATTCTAAAGCACTCTGAAATCAAAAATAAACAAGCAAACAAAGAAAGAAAAATTCCAATTTATTTTCCTATTACTATGACTAATAATGGCTAGGGTTGTGTTTTGTCTGTATAGGCAAATCTTCTTTCTGACCATTGCCTTCTGATCATCACATCATACTTAACCATAGCCTAGCCCCCATGCACAAAACTGGGTAATGAGAAATGGTTGATATATCGGTGGCATTACCAGTAAATCAGTATCTTAGTACTTACATATAAACAATAAAGTGTTTTGTCCATGGCACAAAAGAAATAAAACATATTTTTTTTATTTCTAGAGAAATAGCTTTAGCTCTTAAGGAATGAGTCTTGAGAAAATATTCTGTGCACAATGGCTATTGAATCAGACTATATTTTTATACTTAAGGTCAAAACAATTCCCAAGCCAAAATATTTCTTCTTTTATAATTAATTATCACACCAGTAAAAAACCCCGTTTACTTGCATCTTCTGGATTAACTATTTCTTCTTTCCTAAATGCAGACTTCAGTGGTTCTTTTCAAGGTATATTAGAAAGAAGAATATTTCAGAAAAACATATATTAGATATATCTAAAGATACATTTCTAAAATCTCCTATAAGAAACTGCATTTCAGAAGTACTTACTGTACAAAGGGTTACCACACCTTAAGGAGTTACTTGATAAGGAATAGCCAAGTAATTTTTTTTTCCTTTTTTAATGTTCATGCTAATTTTAGTTTAACAAGAGCATAACATAGTAAGTGTGATGATGGCACATCTTTCTGTGTGACAAATTTATTCTGTTTGCATCCATCACCTGCTGACTCTCCCATCTCATTTATGGTGCTATTATTGGCAATAGGATTTTATGTTCCTGATCCCAGTGTAATTTTTTAATCAGATTTGCTCTTTATGAACCACTCCATACTTGTAGTTCAGATTTTAGTGCCCCATTTCCAAAATTTAGAAAAAATATTATCTTGGGTCTCCTAGTGAGGAAATGAACGTTTGTGGATTCAGGTAGCAATCTAAACCTAAACCTACACTTCTTTGGTCCTTCCTGTGCAGATTTCTCTTGAAAGACAATCAGTGGTCAATGAGACTCTGAAAACAGGCTTTCCCTTATATTGAAGGAGCTGAAAAATGCATTACTAAAACTTATAAAAAATACTTCAAAATCTATTTTAAGTATAGCTTTTGGTTTCTAGCCATTAAAGAGAATTTTAAATTTTGTGTTACTTATGTGTGAAATCTGAATGTATAGTAAATTATTTGTGATTTTTTTGGTAAAAAAGAAAAATAATATATTTTAAAATTTTATCCTCTCTTTCTCAGGAAGATATAAAAAAGATAAATCTTCATTGTTTTAAATTTCTTTATTAAATTTCAGCATTACACTACTTATATAAAATGATGGAAATCAAAATATTCTGAGATGATAGACACTGGATGAAGATTAGTGTACAGAATAAATCCACAATGCAAACACCATGTCGGACATATCAGAAGAAAGAATACTTGCAATGTGGTCTAAGTAATCCACAGATTTATTTCTTCATATAGGATCTAGAATGGAATAACTTCTTTTCAAATCAACATATAAGACCTTATTTCTTTTTTTTTTTTTCCTAAATCAACTTTAACTTCAATTCATGCCTGAACAAATGGTATTACTTGGTAGGGTCTGTAATTTGGAGTAGAAGCATACATAGAAGTATTCATACCACAGTTTTGGTTTGCTTTACTGCTTTTCTTCAATATTTTCTTTTCTTGCTGATCCCTTTTCTTCCTATCCCTCCAGAACTAGGAAGTGAATGGACAATCACAGAAATCTCTCAGTCTCTATAGATAATTAAAAACAAAATGCCAAATAAATGTTATAGTAAAATACACATGCTTAGGTTCTGAATTGTACAAAAACCCTACCAAAGTGGTTTTTTAGTTGTTTAACTTATGTAATATGACAAAACTTCAAAACCTTTTGAACTAAATTTTCCAAGTTATGAATATTGTAAAATAAAAGTATTTTGTATATTCCTTCTTTTTTCTTTTTTTAACATGAATTTACTGATTGATTGATATCTAGTTCGAAGATTGTTTTATAGAACACATAAGTACTTAACTGCAAGTGTTATGACTTCCCGAGAGAAAACATAAATCTCAAAATGGAGCAGTACAGAGTCAAACAGTTTCTGAAGAAATATAAACCAATCTCTACTCTGCCCTTAATATCCCTGCTGAGAGCCATTCTTTATATGCTGCTTAGCTTGACTCTTCGCTACTGCTACATTACATTTCTGTTTAGTTAGTGCACAATATTTTATTTTCTTAATACAGAAACTAATGAACAGCAGAGGATGATAAACCTGGACACGTGCCAAGAGAGTCTCAGGAGAAATAAAAGAAGTAGCATATCAATAAAAACCTCAGTTAAACATCATATCCCTATCCCCAGAGTAAAAAGTCCAAACGCAGAAAGCATACACAGACTGATTTGATAACTGTATCTGTTTTATAACCAGATGTAAGGGGTCATTCAATCCCAAATCCTCAAACTTTCCTCTATTTGGTTTTTAAAAAAAATCACCAAGGTATTATTTCTAGGACTCTTGCTTCAATGAGAGAAAAGTTAGTTGTTTCTTTTTTGAAGTGGCTTCTACGCATTCCCACCAAGGCAGCCCATGACTGAAAGTGCATATCTACTACCATGGTTAGTATGTCCGGAGGCACAACTTACTAAGGATATACAGAAGTTAATTAATCATTGAAATTGTAGACAAATCTTGAGTTTCCTCAGTAGCAAATGTGGGTTTTAATTAGTATTTTATTGCGTTTCTTGTAAAGGAAAGAGAATGAAAGTACTAAATAATTCAAATTTAATATACTATAGAGCATATATGGTATTGCTACAGTTCAGTAAAGACTATTAACAGTTCATGAATTTTTAAATATTTTTTCTGTGTTTGTTAAACTGTCAGTTAGAAAGTATGATGTATTAGCTCCATAAATTCAACTGATCATGGTAGGAGTTCAAACTCCTTTCCTGAATTTTGAAACCTACATAAGGCAATAATCAATCTGAAGAATTCATATCATATTCATATGCAGCATCTCAAAGGTACTTCTGAATACGTGCTGCTTCTTTCACAATTGATAGCTCCAAAGGAGGGATGTCACAATTCCCAAGCAGAAATATACATAAATATATTCATGTTTTCCCCAAAAGATATAGAAGTTCTTGTAACAAATGGCACTAATAAGCTCTTCAACTCTTGCATCACTTACAAGCTGTGGTAAAGCGTAGACCTCTTTGACGGAATTTAAAATCATGATCAGGCAGAAAGTTACAACATCTTCTAAAAAGCAATCCTGTGATTTCCATGAGAGCAGGAGCAGAAAACAGTTAATACCATCCTAATTTGGATGTCACCAAAATACAAAAAGATGCAGTAGTGGTGGAGTGGCAGTAGGCAATTATAAATAATCCATATAATAAAAAAATAATTTATTGGAAACAAACTTTTATATGTTGCACCTGAAATGTTACAGCTAAGAGATGACTATGACAAAGATTTAAGCTACTGCCTTTTAGATGAGCTATAGACCAGAAATGCCAAGATATGAAATGTGTTGTAATCTTCCCCTGAAGTAACAAATTTATTTACCAGTCTTTCCAAGTTGTTCACATCAAGCAAGGATGTCAACCTGGCAATATTTCTTAGGTAATAAGAAATATTCCATCAACAGGTTGAAAGAAAAATTTCATTGGCAAAGAAGAGCACAGTATAGGTAAACTTCCTAGTCAGACAGCAAATGTTTGAAGATAAAAGCAAGCAAGCTGTAATTTAATTTTGGATGATTTTTTGTGTAATTGTCAAATTTTCAGTTAGTGTCATATAAATAATTGTAGTCTAGCTAAATACCTTTGGACAAATTATAGACAAATAATCACAGTGATATAGCAATTTAACACTAAATGTCATATCTACAGTCACAAAAATCAGAGAATACCATTTAAAAATTCATAGGCTGCCCTTCAGCAGGATGGACTGTTTTTATAATTTCTCATTCCTCTTCCGTGAATATACTCTAATATCTAGGTAAACTTTGTGGAAAGATTCTTTTCTCTTTTACAGGTCATAGATACAAATTAATATTCTGAAGCTAGAAGAAATGTTTTGAGTACAAACATCCTATATGAAGCTAATGGTATATGTCACACAGACACACCAAGAATTAAATTGATAGCTGGAATTTGTCTGGTTTCATTTGTTTGAAAACTCATTTTCAGTATGTGGTACTTAGCAATCTGCCTGACTCCACTGAGTCTATTCATTACACATGGTTTATTTTCTAATGGTGTCTATTCAATCAGAATCTGTATCTCTGAAATGCTTTACATTCTTCAAGACAAATGAGATTTAGTGCCTGTAAAACATATTTCTTTACTCACTTAGTCAAAGCTGTCTCCATTTAGTTGGATACAATTTTGTGAAGGTTTCTTTCCTCCCTCTCTTTCCATCACAGCCTCTCCCCTTAAGCAGTGAAAGTCCATCAACCTAATTCTTTTCTACAACATATCTCTGCTTTCCATTATTGTATGTGTTCTTAATGATTTTCTTTTTACAGTGTAGCATGGTCAAGATCTTCCTGCTGT
Organism: Sterrhoptilus dennistouni; assembly: GCA_013397095.1. NCBI lineage: Eukaryota > Metazoa > Chordata > Aves > Passeriformes > Zosteropidae > Sterrhoptilus > Sterrhoptilus dennistouni. The sequence continues at coordinate 2,809,280 of VWZU01000755.1, forward strand.
TTATTAACTGAGAAATACATTTGTATAATAACTGGTAAGGTCAACTTAAGGAAGTAGAAAACAGAATAACATTTATATTATGTTTGACTAGTATCAGAACTAATTATTCAGGGCAGTTCATCTCTATGTCCATTTTAGTATTACAAGTTATACAGTACAGTAGAAGTACCAACCATCTTTCTAAGGTGCATCTAAGTGCATAGAAATATTACTCTTCTTAGTAGAGGATTTTAACAGTTTTATCTTTTCTCCATTACTCTCCCATTTTTATATTTATTTCTAAGGGAATTAAAATTTTTTTTTTTCTTAGCTAAAAAAAAAAGAGAAAAAATAGTTGTAATTTTTCTTCAAGATCCAGATGTGATGTTTAATGCCAAATTAGTCAAGAGCAATGTCTAAAACTGTATTTTTTTCCCATACACTTCCATTATTGTACCTAACTGAAAACTGCAGAACAGCCTGTGAGGAAGATAATGAACCTGCCACTTTTTATGTTGATCACAGAATTGCGTTTATGTTGGAAGGTCACTCTTGAGATCATCTAGTTTGACCTTATACTTAAAGTAGTGCTGATTTGAAAGTAAGATCAGGCTGTTTATGGTCATATCCTTGAGTTTTGAAAATCTTTAAGATGAAATTTCTCCAGCCACTTTGAACAACCTACATCACCATCACTCTGAAGTGCTTTTTCCTTTAATCAGGATTTCTGTCATTGCAGCCTTTTACCATTATCCCTTACCCTTTTGCCATGCATTTAAGTGTCTGGTTCCAGCTTTTTGGACCACTGTAATTTGTTTGTTCTCCTTTAATTATCCTTGCAGGATAAATAAAATCAGTTGCTTCAGCTTCTTGCCACACTACATGTGATCCAGACTCCTGACAAACTTAGCAGCACTCTGCTGGACTGCAGTTTGTTTATGTGTTTTCTACTGGGAGCCACAAAACTGGACAGTGGTTCAGATTTGACCTCATGAATGCTGAGTAGAAGGAAAATAAGCATTTAATTTCAGCTGTTGTTTATGCTCTTGTTAACACAGCCCAGTAGGCAATTATCTTAAGCACGCACTGCTGACTTTTTCAGTTTCTAGTCTACCAGGACTCATAGGTCCTTTTCTGAAGAACTGTTTTGTAGCCACTCTGCAGCCTGCATTAGTGCAGAGAGTTGTTCTGTCTCAGATGTGAGATTTTCACATCTGCTAAATACACAAGGAACCTGTAGATTCATTCCTCCATCTTACTTGGCTTCTTCTACATGACAGCCTTGATGTTCCATGTATTAATGATTCCCCTCTACTGGTTGGGTTAAGTGGATATTCTGACCCATGAACCAAATGTTCAAAGCAGAAGTTAATACATATGGTAAAATTCTCTTTTTTTTCTAGGTTTTACAGAATAGAATCTGCATCTATTTTTGCTAGATTAGCTTTTTGTACATTTCTAACACTTCAAGTGTACCCTCTGTAATCACTGTTGAAGTCCTGGGCAGGTATATACCTATCAACTCTTTGGTTTGAGAAGACTTCCTAAATCCTAGATGACCCTGCTAATAAAACAACTGTACTTTCTTTATCTAAGCAGAAGTGCTCCTTGCTACACTGTCAGAGATAATGTCCAGTGAGGGAACATCTGTCACACTGAGCATGTAACATCCAAGTGACCACAATCTCTTAATCTATTAGTTTTTGGGGCTGCAGCTTAATTCTCCTAGCAACAAAACAAGTAGCCAGGAAACATTCCCTTAGAATTTTGGACCAGATTCTATCTTACCTATGCATTTGTAGCTACTATTTTCTCAATATAATACTGCCATGAGTAGTTGGTCTTGGGAGTGTGGTAGTCCTATCCATTCTTGTTTAGTACTATATCTTATGGAAAGGTATCTTATGAACCATAAATAAGCGCTTTTCCTAGTTAAAAAAATATTTTCAGTAGAGTTCACAAATATGCAGAATTATTTCAGAACCATAGGGCTACCTTCAACATTCCAAAATTAAAAAAATAGCTTTCTTAGAGCTTATGAATCAGAATTAAAATGAGGGCAGGGGCAGACAACGTTATCACGGAAGTCTGCTACTGGCCATCTGACCAGGAAGACCTGGAAGCTCAGTGTAGCCTTGTGTTCACAAACCCTGGTCCTCATAAAAGACTTTAAGCACATGGGTATCTGTTGAAGGCACAACAAAGTAGGGCATAAGCACTTCAGGAGGGTCCTGAAATGCTGCAATGAAAACTTCTTTCCCTGATTGACAGAGAAGCCAATAAGGAGAGGTGGTATGCCAGACCTGGTTCTTACCAGTATGGAGAGACTGGTGGGGAATGTGAAGCTCTGGAATGGCTTTGGCTGTGGTCGCTATGAAATGGTGTTCACCATCCTTGTGGCAGTGAGAAGAGCATACAGCAAGCTCATTGTGGATTTCAGAAGAACAGAATTTGGGCTCCTGAGTTTGGTAGTGTACCATGGGATAGAATCCTAGCAGGAACAGGGGCCCAAGAAAACTGATTAATATTCAAAGATCACCTCCTAGGAACTCGTGAATGATGCATCCCATGAAAGAGAAGCTCAGCAAAAATGACAGGATGGCTGCAGGGGTGAACACACAGCCTCTGGGGAAACAAAGCACAAAAAGGAAGCCTACAGAGATTGGAAACAAGTACAAGCAGCCTGGAGGAATACAAAGAGATTTTCCAAGTGGACAGGAGAGCTAAAACCCTGGTGGGATTAAACCTGGCTATGGACATCAAGGGGAACAAGAAAAACTTCTATAGGTGTCAGTGATAAGAGGAAGACTATAGGAAATGCAGGCCCTCTCTGGAAGGAAATGAGAGTCCTGGTTATCCAGGGTATGAGGAAGGCTCAAGTACTGAATTAATTTTTTGCCTCACTCTTCACTGGCAATTGTTCCAGCCACGCCACCCAAGTCACAAAAGGCAAAGGCAGGGGCTGGGAGAAAGAAGAATCACCCACTGTAAGAGAAAATCAGATTTGAGGCCATGAGCCTGAAAGTGTACAAGCTCATGGGACCTGACAAGTTGCATCTGTGGGTTTTGAGGGAACTGGTGGTAGAACTAGCTAACTTCTGAAACATGCAGCTTTTGCAACTATAATTCACAGTCTGAAATTCATAACAATTTTTTAAAATTAATGATTACTATTACGTCGGTAAGTATTTTCAAAGAGTATTTTTAGCATACTTTAAAGAGAAAATGAAACAATATTTTGAAGATAATAAAATATGCTATTACTATTTTTTCAAATGCTCTATTTGTTAAAGTGTTCTTTAAATTAAATTCTAGATTGCTAGAAATATGAATAAATGTGTGAATCAACTTATTTATCCAAATGGGCAGTCTTCAATACATGAAAGTATTAAGTTAGTATTGTCCTAACCTAAGAGCAATATATTAAAATCTCATTATATACTTTATTTTTTTAGTGAGGTTAGAAAGTTCAGCACAACCCATCAAATCAAAGGGGAAAGTGATTTTTAAACTAAGTTGTTAAAAAACTTCTCTATCATACACATATTATGAAATATCGAACCATTTTGGGGCAAAACTACCACATCTGATAGAACAGGGAGAGAGTCAAAAAGTCAAACCAGGCAGACATAAACAGCTAAGCTTAATTTAACACCATATGTGAACTGAGAAATACTGACATGTCATGAAAAGAAAATGCCTGAGGAAGTCTCTTTGAATAGAAGTCACTTTACTTCCCAGTAGTGACTCATCCACTAGAGTTTCGTAAGGTTTTCACTTCATTATCTCCACAGTGAAAGATTTTAAAAAAGATTGTCAGTCTTAATATACTAGGTACCCAGTATAGTAGAATTTCTAATTTATGAAGACTTAGAGTCAGAATTCTTCACTGTGTGACTCATCTCCCACCATAAAATGAACTCCAGTGAAATCCTCATCCTGCATTTGTGTAGGTAAAGTGAAATCAAAATTTTTTTTTCAAAATATGACTGAATTGTCATACTCAATTGGAAGTTTTCTATGCTTACTATTCTTTGCAACTCCCACATGAAAATGAGCAGAAATGGTCAGAAAGACATTTTACAAAATATCTTGACTACTTACAGAAGTGTGTAGTGTTAGCTGCTCCTTATGCCTCTCTTCCTTAAAATTCTTTTGAGAAAGACAGAGGTATGTGGCTAAGATACTTATGCTGTGATCACTTCTGATTTGTACTTTTAGTTTAATTCTTCTAATGTCCAAGGTCCTGACTTTTAAATATTTTTGTTTTAAACTTTTGTTATTATTAAGAGAGGAAAACATCAGAATAAAACATGCAAATTACCAGTGTCTCTTCTTTTTTTCATCCCTCCTTGTCAAGCCTGATATCTCTACAAAATTATTAGAAAAGAACTTACTTCCAGAAAATATTCTGTGCAGCTTCACCTCTACAATGCTATTCACTGCAGAATTTCCGGATGGCTATTCTGGTTTTAATATATTATTCTTATTGATCTTTCCCAAAATGAAAAACTCTGGATCTTTGGTGCAATTCAATCTATATATTATCTCAATTAAGAAGCACTTTTTCTTGAAGATATATTAAAAAAAAACCCACATATATTTATGTATTTCAGATATATTATTTGTATATTTTATATATTTATATAGTAATATTTTATTTTAGTATTTGTCTGTAGTCTGGTATATAAATTCTAGTCACTAGATTACTGTTATTTGTTTTACAGAAGTTGGATAACCATATGATTCAATACATACCCTATTCCAGTGGGATCTACATTAAAGGGCTTTGCTTGACAATGCTTAACCAAAGAAAGGGACATACAACTAGAATGTTCAAAGATACACTGGAGAGTAAAAAATTAATTATCTATCTTAAAATAAAATATTTTCAACATAAAGAACTTGGAGAAATCCATGAAAATATCCTTATAAAATTAAGCATTTATATCCATATAAAACTTAAGCATTAAGTTTTCATTAAGCATTATAAACGTCATGTAACTCTTTCTATAGTGCTATTTAAAAATGAAAATATGGAGTACTTTAGGGGATTAAACATTTGCATTCTACATGTTAACTGTACTATCTGATAAGAAAAAAAAATCTGATTTTTATTAAGCTAAAATTTGGAGGAATAAATACACACTATTATAGTGGTTTATTGTCCTTTTATACACTTTTCACATTTTTATAGTATTTTGTCCTTTTTTAAATTCATTCCTTCGTTACCAAAATAATCCTTACCACATCCTGACATACACATTTCTATTTCCAACCACTTCTGACTATTTGTAAGACATCATCTATTTGTTAATTTCCTCACATATATAGCCAAACTTTATTTATTTTTCAGTCCCTCACATATTCAACACCAATTTTGCAGAAGACTCTACACAAAACTAAAATAACCCCACCAAAGTTTATAATTTTTACATGCTAAATTTAAACGTATTCTTTCTTATTATATTTTGTAGAGGATGGAAAATTATTAGTAAAGAAGTAAAACTTGTAGAGAAAAAAACGAGGCAGGATGCTTCAGGTTTTAGTGTTATAGAGCTACCACTAATCACATACCAGCAAAAATATCCAGCAATCAGTACTAGAGAAAATATATCTCAGCGATGGATAATATTTATTTATTTACTCATATTCTACTATATTTGTAGAAAACTAATTTCTGTTACCTGTTTGCTTCAATTTCCTACAAACCTCAAAATATTAGACAATAAATTTTAACCAAAAAACATCCCTGATTCTTCTTCTGCATCATGTGGAACTTGTATACAGACAAATGAAACATAAAGGAGATGTTTAAAAACCAATATAAGAGAGGTATTTTGCTTTTCTTTTCTTTTTGTGTTGGTTTAGTTTTTGCAAAAATAGAGATTCAGTAAGAAAAATCAAAATAACTTTGTTAAAAATTTCCTTTTTCTTGTTTTTTTTTTATCAGACTGCATTACAGCATATAGGCTGGTTACCCAGTAATAATGCAAAACAAATACTTGCTGTTGAAGTGACAGTGACAGGGCAGAATTCTTCTCAGATTAATGGAAACTGGCATATCAGCTTTCTTTCTTGTCCTGGGTTGCAGTGTAGGATGCACACAAAGTATTTATTCTATCACCATCTTCATGAACTGTTGAAACCACGTGGGCTAGTGTTTTCCCAAGCCCCCTGCCTCTCCTGCTAATGGCCTTTGGAATGTCTTCTGCTAATGGCCCATTAACGCCTTTGGGGTGTCTTCTGCTAATGACTTTTGGGGTGTCTTCTGCTAATGGCCCATGAGTCACAGGTAACTCCCTCCAGGGGTTATCTCTGTTAATGGGCCATCAAGGACCCATTTCACACTTCTCATGCTATTGTGAGATGCTCTGCCCAGGGGGAGGAGCCAAGCNACCATCCTGCTCAGGTTGTATTCTGACTCTGTCAGTGATCCTTCGTGTTATTGCATTTATTTTATTTTACTTTTACCTTTTTACCTTTCTTCTTATTAAATTATATCTGACTTGGAGCCTCTCATTCGTTTTGCTTTCAAACCACAACGTTTCTTTGACTGATTTTTAGGCATTGGAATGTTGTAGATATAATTTTCCTTTTCACCCAGTATCTGAAATGGTGCTACACATGAGAATATACTGAAGAAGAAGAAATAGAAGAAGAAATAGATACTGGCTAAATATCTTTAACACATAAACAAGATAAAAAACTAAACAAGAGGTAGTGTGGAAAAAGGAATTTTCAGATTTAGATGAGAGTACTGATTAAGATGCTAAAGATTAGTCTTGGGATGAACCCTGGTTAATAAATTCATTAGTCATAATGAGATAATAGAGTGTAAAAATGAAAGCTGATAATGAGAAAATTAAGTGGTCTTATTAATACAGAATATCAAGAAATAACAGTATGATGTGGAGATTTAAAATAATAAAAACTACCTGAAATTCAATTATAAATGAAATAAATACAAATTCAAAGAAGGGAAACTATCCTCAGTATTAATAACAATAATTTTCACAGTGATGTGTAACTCATCTGCTGGAAACAGAAGATGAAGGGAAAATATAAGATTATAGTCTGATCAGTTTCACTTTGCAGATCTTGCAGGATGCACCTGTTTGGCATGAAAGTGCAAGTCTAAGATGTAGGAGCTAAGTTTCAGAGTAGGATTCCAGGACAGACAGAAAAAGATTTATGTAATTTTTTCAAAGTTTTGGAATCTTTTCTGTTATGCTTCTTTGAAATGATCTGCACAATTATTGTTTAATTTCCTAGGAAAATGAAGATTTTAGGAACAGAACAGTGATAAGAAATTATGAAAAATTGTCAGACATTCTGAAAAAGCTTTCCAGTATGAGGATGCACTAATAAATGACTGACTACTGACTAACTAACTAAAAAAATAGTTCCTCTTTAATTTAAGTACTTCATGAAAATAATATTATGTGATAGTAGTATAAAAGGATGAAAGAGCCAAACCAAATAACCTGGAATATAGTCCAGTTCTGTAGTCCTATGCCCATTAATTTCACTAGGCTCTTTGAACACCATTTTTGCTGTCTTCAACTCTGAATTTAAAAAACCCCATAAAACAATAAGGAAATATGTGATTCTTTAAAAACATTTTGAAAAATCGTAATCAGTGAACATATGAAATATTGGTTTAGCAACTTCCATGATAACCTGGTTGGCATTACATTAAATGACATCTATAAAACATACAATAATTTTTATGATGTATTTGTATCTTTTCTATAATGTACACATAAATAAATATACATGTATTGTTCTTCTGAGCTAGCTCTACTCTTCAGATACCATATAAATGAGTTATTCCTTTGGGTTCAGATTTCAGACAGAGATGTGACCTTGCTTGGAAGAAGGAGCGGCTCACACTGGGTGGTACTTAGGAAGGTGTTTATTCTGAGTGAAGGCCTAGGGTGTCAGAGCGTAAGTGAGTATTTTGGCTCTTACTTGCCCTTATGAACATGGGCGTTACTGATGGAAATGAGGGGGAGTGATTTAGGTACAGGGGAGTTTGACATTGTCATTCTGGGGCAAAAGGGGTGTGGGGATACCTGAAGCCTTGGCTGAGCCATCTGGCTCTGCCAGGGTACTCAAGTACCAGGGTGTGTCCATTGATAAGGTACAATGGGAAGGTACAATAGACTTGGAGAGGGCATTGAGGGGGTACAGTGGGGAGGGAGAGGCCTATTGAGGAAGATAAGGACAGTGATCAAGGAAAGGGGAGTGGGTAGGAATGAACCATTACGGAAATTCAGTAATAAAAATCATACAGAACTTTAGAAAACCCAAAATGCACACTGCAACATCCATGTACATATTAAAAATATACACACACAAATAATAATATATCAATACAGGTGCAACTATTGATGCTTTTAATTTATCCTGCTGTTCCAAACATCCTCATGGAAAGCTTTTGCAAAGCAGCAAAGAATCTTGATTCATTATGCAGTTGTTTCATTGGGAAAAAATGGTGTCCATGTGCTTCTCCAAATCCCATTCATAATCCTGTTCATAAAGAAAAATTTTCTTTAATTAACTTCTCTTACTGTTAAATTTCTACTGAAAGAACTGTCCCAAAAGAAAAAAAATTATATTTCATCACTGACTTCATTTGGAGGCAGGAGTCCACATACTTTATGCAGATGCAATCTAGGTGTTTTACCATATGCTACATAGATTGTTCACAAGGGATTGTGTTCAAGAGGGCTTTCACATATTCAATTATTTTAATGTTGCAATTTCAGCAATAGAGAGAAACAAGAATGTTCTTCTGCAGAGAGCAGAAGGAATACATTCTTGTAGGAAAACTTATCAAGATCTAATTTGTGCCATGTTCCCTGGAGTTCTTGTAGTTGATAATGTGCAATATGATAATTTGTGTCATATTAATTTTGTTTTCAGATATTTATAAAGCAAGTCAGAAGATTTACTACAGGCTGAAATAAAAAAAAAACCACCAAAGTTTCAAGAAAAAGCCTCAATGAAGCAATTTAGATATAATAAAATATCTTTTTTGTTAAACAAGATTATTCAGACAATTTTGCATGAACATAACCCTGATCATGAATCTGATACACAAAACAAATGGAATATACAACTACCTACACCTTTTCACTCCTTTTTTTTAGCCCATTTATCAATATGTAAGCTTTAGTTGAATCTTTCAGATCATAATGCAAGTACCATTAACCTTAATAAAGAAAGTCATTACAAACTGTAACTATAGAGTGGTCCACCAAAACAAAAGATGTGCTATTAAAAATAAGTGCAGATAATTAAAACTGCATTTTAAAGGAAACTACATGCCTAGAAGTACATGTAAAATTTACGTAATTTAAAAACTATTGGAAACAAGAGTTCTGAATTAGAGATTGAGTATAGCAAACTAGAAATCTAAAGAATGAGATTTCCATAATGGAGTAGACTGAGGATTTACAGAGCTTTCATAATGTCCAGAGGGAGCTGAATCGCCATCTTCAGAGGGGTTTCTCACAAAGTATGTCAACTCTTGAAGCTGAATGCAAAATACAGGTTTCCTTTTCCCATGAAAAAGTCCAACGTAAGCTTCAAGTCCTTCAAAGAAAAATAATCTACCATCATGATTTTTTAAAATAAAAATTGGAAAAACTGAACAGAAGAGATTTAAAATGATTCATTGCAGCATGTCCACACAATAATAAGTGATGCTGTCACTGTTTATGTGGGAGTATATCCAGTTCTTTTTAATTCCCAGGGATCAGTGCTGTTGCTGCTGTATTGTATATAATTAGTACTACCACTACTAAAATATCATTCCAATTTCTTTTCCACACAGGTTGATTTATTGAAATGCACCCTAGATTGAAAAAAAAAAAAAAAAAAAAAAGACACAGTATGAGGGACTAAGAATCACTTAGATGGGGGCCGAGCTAAGGCTTAGCACCCAGAATAAGGATTCTTGGGTGCTTTATTACATACTCTGATATTTTAAACCACTGGGTAGGTTTTGTTGAGCAAAATATTTGCAGCAAAAACTACCTATCTTTGCAATTAATTCTCAATAGAATTATTATTTTTGAAGTTCTGAATCACAAAGCTATCTAGCAAGTCAAACAGCAAAAGTTCTGAACAGTTTTGAAAGTATTAAAACTACAAAGTGGCAGTTAGACATTTGTATGGAATTAGCCGTAGCCTTTCCCATCAATAACAGAATCAAAGAACACAGGCAAAATTCCTCTTTTCCATTTTTTGCAGTATTTGTAACATTAAGATGAAGATTTCATATGAAGTCTGTGAATTAAAACAGTCCAGAAGACAGGAATGGGAGGGAGAAGACAGCGGTGAAATGCAAAATACCCTGTAATATCTGTGAACTGCAAAATGCCCCTGCAGGAAGAACACTGCACTGGGGCTTCAGAGCAACAAGACAATGTGAAAATAGAAAGACCATAAAATGTGATGGGCAGGGCTCTCTGTAGGCACTTTTGGTTGCCAAGGAAGCTTGCAATGTTCAGAGTTCCCTTGGGAACATTTTAGTCACTCATTTAACCTAAGCTGCGGATTGTGTGATGAGTAACAGTAAAGCTGTGCTGTCAGGGGGTTTGTTCTCTCACCTATAATATCATACCTCCTGCCTCTGTCAGTAGTCTGGCCTCCACAATCTAATAAAACAGTAAATGGAAGAAAATACTTCTATTTTAAAAAATACAATATTTTATAGTCTGCTAGTGATTTCCAGTATTGATCATTGGTAAATTGAAATAATGTATACTCCTGAAGATATTATTTTAAAAATAATTTACCTATTCATCAGTGAGTAGTTAATGCATCAAAAATAAACAGATTACAAATATTTTTGTGTCATTTACAGTAGGACATAATAAAAAACTATGAAAAAAAGAGAATTATCTAAAATACCTATAGCAGGAATTAGATTCTGTATAACAATATATGGATTCATTTTATTGAGATAAAATAAAAAAAAACAATGCAAAACTAAGATAGGAAATAATTGATACAAACTGAAACTTTTGATTTTCAAAATGATGAGCGGTTGAATTAATTTGTAGGTTTAAATTTTGTTTATTTTCTCACCTTTTATCTCTAAATCAACTAATAACTTTTAACAATAAGACAATATTGTAAAACACAAGAAGTACTAAAGAACCTTAGAGCTACCAATCCCAAAGCATTTGGGGGAACAAAATACTATTAACAATTTAAATAAAGAAACAATTTCTATTTTATTTTTTTTTTACATCAAAGAATATTTCTGTAGGTATATATAGTTATAAATCACATTAATAAAAGTTAAGTGTCTCACAACAGGGTTCCTGTGAAATTATTTATCCTCCCAGGTGTTATGAAGTCCTAAAACAGTAAATATAATTTTATTACAGAATTAGAAAAAGACACCTCTAGGGATGACTCCAAGAAGCCATGTGATTAATCCCTCTTCACTAAAGCAAGATTGCTTATATACAGAATCAAACTTAAGTGGAGAGCATCCAATTAATCTTCCCTTAAAGTCCTATTTAAGAATATTTCTCTTCAATGTCACATAGCCTACTGCACTCTGGACCAACACTACAATTAGACCATTTCCTCTTACTATCAAACTGAATTACATTTTTTTAATTTAGTAAGCTGCTATCTCTTTCTGCAACGACATCTCCTTTGGAAGGACAACTTACATTATTACAAGACGGACAAGTGCAAGACCGAGGACCTGGGTCGGGGTAACTCCTGGTATTGATACGAGCCAGGGAATGAACAGGCTGAGAACAGCCCTGCCTTGAAGGACTTGAGGGTGCTGGTGGATGAGCTGGTGGACATGAGCTGACAATGTGCTGTTGCAGCCCAGAAAGCTGATTGTGTCCTTGGCTGCATCAAAACAGATGTGACCTGCAGGCCAAGGGGAATGATTCTGCCTCTCTACTCTTCTCAGATGAGACCCACCCCACAGTACTGTACCCAGCTCTGGGGTCCCAAGCGCAGAAAGGTCATCAATCTTAGAGGCAAATCCAAAAGAGGGTCACCAAATTGATTAGGAGACACCATGGAGACAGGGAGAGACCATGTTTCTTATGAGATCAGGCTGAGAAAGTCAGGCTTGTTGAGCCTGGAGAAGTGAAGGATTTGGGGTGACCTATTTTAAATTTTCCAGTACCTAAAGGAAACTGGCAAGAAATCTGGAGTGACACTGATTACAAGGGCATGTATAAACAGGACAAGAAGAAACAGCTTTAAACGGAGTAGGTTGAGATTATGTATTAGAAAGAAATCCTTTACTGTGTGGTTGTTAAGACGCTGAAACAGTTAGCCCAGAGAAACTGCATGTCTCATCCCTGGAAGTGTTCAAGGTCAGGCTGGATGGAGCTTTGAGAAACTTGATCTAATGGAAGATGTCCTGGATCACAGAGGGGTTGGAATTAGATGATCCTTAAGGCCCCTTCCAGGCCAAATTGTTCTATGATTCTATGACTTAGGAAGGTTATTCTTATGCTCCCATTTTTATCTCAATTTGTATTTCTTGTTGCTCCTTTCTTCCAGACAATCCCAGGCACGAGAGTGCATGCCCATTTGCTTATTTAGAACACGTGATATGCCCAACATAAATAATAATTCCTTTTTGGTCAGTGCCAGTGACCAAATGCAAACAGAATTGTTATCCTCCACAAGTGATGCAAAATACTTCTCAAGTCTAAGTCAATCTTTGAATGCAACTGCCTTTTTTTGCCTCAGCAATACACAAAATCTTGTCTAATTTGTGCCCCAGTTGCAGTTGTACATTATTTTTAGCAGCATTTCTGCTTAGACAATTTCATTTCATATTTGAACACATTTTATTTATGCTTCTTGTGACATTTATAATTTGTTTTTATTGATGATTTCAGGTCAGTTTTCCATTTTCTCCTATTCACACTGAATTCTGATCTTCCAAGGCACTAATAACCCCTCCTTTCTAACACCATCTGTACAGATTATTATATATCAACATCTAAATCATGAACTAAAATAGTAAATAAAATAGTTATAGGAAAAAGTGCCTCACTTTAAATGCTTCCAACAATATTACTAAATAATAAATGTATGTTTTCATCCAACTGTACACCAATTTTGTACCAATAAAATGTGAACCATATTAGAAGTTCAGATTACTTCAACATTTTTAAAGTAGCGTGAGTTCTTTTAGTTCCTTAGTTCATCAGACACTGAATACTTGAACTAAAGTATTCCTCAGTGTCTTCTTTCCACATTCTGGCCCACAGTCCTACTTCTGTGCTAAGATTAGTGTTGTAATGTGTTTGGACACAATTAAATTCGTAAAGACTGAAGCAAATTCTACTTAAACCTTCTTTGTTTAAATCATAATTTGTTCTCTTTCCCATAAGTAATTAACCTATATATTTTACTTTGTTCTATAATACATTCATAAAAGATTCTTTTTATCTTTTCTTTTCATTACAAAGAACTCATTTTGTCTCTTAGTTTTTCTAATTTCATCCCTTTTTTGTAGAGGTACATAACATAATGAAGGCTATACACTTAGGAACAATGAATTATGAAGAGCCACATAGTGTAAATGTAATTAAAACCAAACTATTTAACCAGACTTTCCATTTGAGTAGGATGATGGAAGATGTATCCGTGAGAACAAATAATAGATTCAAAGAGAATAGAAAGAAAAAAAAAAGTATTTGTAGAAGAATGCACATTCAAGAAAATCTCTGTTATGTACAATAGCAAGCAGCATTCTGAAATCTTATTACTCCTCTGCTGTGAATAAGAATCTGCAAAATTTATGAGCAAATATCATCAAGTTCATTCTTCTTTTTCTCTTTGTAACTGATGAGCATGCCCTACTGCTACATTCTTTTAAAGAACAGATGTCTGTGGCTGATGGAAAGCTTCTAAAGAGCTTCCAATAACGTGTTATGGTGGTAACTGTTAAATTTCATAGGCAGACAGGGTCACGTTCAGTCCATGCTTCACATATGTGTGAAAAAATTTTAACACAGCACTTATCACCAACCTCTATGTTAGTAAATAATGCTAAGGTTGGATATATTTGCTTCTGCTCAGTGCTTTTCTGACTCTGCTCTTTGTTCTTGGATTGTTATCACACATGGAGCTTGCATGTAAAGACATGTAAAGACATATATGACAATAGTTGAAGAAAATATGACTTGAAAATATGACTGCCAAAGTGTATTAGATAATCCTTGAAGGGTATGATACAGTAACTAAGACTTCTGATCTTCCTCTGCTTCTTTGGCTAGACTTTAAAACAAACAGGTTACATCATAGAAAATAAGTCGGAAATTTCTTGAAATTACATTGTTGAACAAGAAAATAATTTTTGCATGAAAATGTGTCTCTATATGTACACCCCTTTATTAACTGCTTGGGATTTATTTTATATGGTCAATGGAATATCCTTATTGTTATAGATACATTAAGCCATCCATATTACAGGCATCAATATATTCTTGAGTGAATGATTCCAAAACCATTCAAAATCAGACTTAATAGGGTGTAAAAATACTCACAGAGAGCTTTCTTTAATCAGCATGAAATCCTGAAAGAGAAAGCAGACCAAACTAATGAAAAAAATATCTGTGAAATATGAATACAGAACAGATCAAATACTGAATTTCCTAATCCAGTGCAGAAAATTTCTACTGGGAGAGATAAGAAAAAATTAATGCTTTAAAATTAAACTCCTTCAGTTCTTTATACTTTATGAAAGGAAATGAGTATATTTTTAACCACTACTCTCAGTGAACCATGAATTTTTAAAATTATTTGACTTGATGCATCTTTCTTGGGATAACCTGTTTTTACACACCATTAAAAAGGGACATTGTGTTTCCTTGCATAATGGCTCATGCTGGCATAACCGTGAACAATTTATCATTCTGATGAACCTTCATGATTGAGAATTTCAAGAAACCATGGTTCACTGAAAACCAGGATTTAAACAATCTTTATTTATTTTGTTAACCTTTGCAGTGCCATGTTTTTGTAGTGTTTAATATAGTTTAAACATGTTACAAGAATTTCATGTTTCTTCTCAGAATGTTGTTCTTTATTTAAGAATGCAACTAATGAAAGAGTATAATATATAAGTCATACTGAAACAGTTGTGGCTGCTTCAAAGAGGTACTCTGGAAACACTTTCCAGGTTATTTAGGTCTAAAAACTATAAAATGGAATTGGTATTTCCACGATTGTCACAACAAATTGTCATTTCCAGTCCGTTCTGGGACAGTGCAGGGGAATGGTGTCAAACCTGTAAGCGTACAACATACTGACTGATTCCCATGACACTCAAAGCCAGCTTGCAACAGAAAGTTTGTAAGCTTTGCAAATGTTGGCTCACAGACTCCTCAATATTCTCAACTCTCTGCATGGGGAAGTACTCAGATGACATTAAAAGCTCAATGTCTACTGCACTGAGTACTGCAAGACCAGCCTCTGCAGTGTATGTTTTAAATCTGATAAAGATTATATTCTAATTAAAAAGTTATCAGGAGGAAAGATTATGGAAGACCTAAACATTATGTTGCTTAATATCTTTCTAGATTTTTTTTTTAATCCAAACTTATAGCATCTAATTTTCTTAATTCTAGCCTGGAATTTGTTAGTCATATTTTTGTCTTGAAAACTTACTGATTGTCAGACAGTCATATTGTTTTAGAATATAATAATTTCCCAATAAGTTATTTTTAAAAGGGAAACTCAGACAAATGTGTGTCAGCTGGTAGTATGTGAGAAACTTAAAAGTAAAATCTTGCATCAGCCCAAAAAATCCTGCTAATCAGAAATGTTCACATTGAGAAATATTAGAGATTCTATTAAATACTTAATTTAGGAACTAGAATCAGTAATGCCAGTTAACCTAACATTTTATTGCATTTAATTTAGAACTAGAAATAGGGGGGTTTATTTTTTTTTTGTTGTTGTTTTCTTCCTCCACATCCTACTGAGAAGGGGAGTGATAGTGGATTTTGGTATGTATCTGGTGGCCACCCAGTCAATTCACTACACTGGCTCAGACCAGTCCTGATTCAAATGTATTTTATTTTATCTATATTACCTGTTCTTATTTCATTACAGACCATAACACATTGATTTTTTTACTAGTCTTTTATTTATAGACACAAAATATACTTTAATATGGTTTTTCAGTCACGATGTTTTGATAAATGCAATGTTTGTGGTTCTGTTGACCTGCAATGATTAATTACTTACATTTGCTCCTTTTCTTTTTTCTTTTGTCTTTTTGTACAGAATACTTTCAATTTAATAAATGCTTTTATGAGCTGTTCCTCTCCCAGGAGTCTGTCTCCTGGGCAGTTTTTTACATGTTCCTATCTACTACAGCTGACATTAATATTAGCATTTTCTCTATTTTATCATTATACATTTTCCTTTCTGTAAGTAAAAGCCAAACCATTCTGCTGATTCTCACTTTTTATCTGAATTAGTTATTTAAAATAAATAAATTATTCACTAGTTTTGAGAGTCCCAGGGTCATTTCTGGTTTTGTTCAGTGGCTATTAATATTAAATGCATGAACAGTCTTGACAGCAAGACTGACTCTGGATATTTTAAAACAGCAGGTAAGTAGATGCTGAAGAGCTCAGTAATATTTAAAAGTTGGAATAAGAAACTGAAATAGAGAATTTGTTACTGTTTTACACAAAAGAGTTGAATTAAGAAATATATACCCTATGCAAAATGTTATGAAGCATCTAATTCTTTAAAGTGTGTAACTTTTTAATCTAAGCAAAACTGCTATTATACTACTCTTCTACAAGAGTTTTTTTGCTTTATAATATCCAAAGTTATTGACTCACTAGGTCTGATAAATTACAAATGACAACAATTTGATCTACATTTGTCACAGAGTGACAGAATGGTTGCAGCTGGAAGTGGCCTCAGGAGATCATCTAATCCAAGCCCCCAATAAAGCAGGTACACCTGGAGCAGATTGTCTGGAATCACATCCAGGTTTGTTTTGAATATCTCCAGAGAAGAAGACTCCACAATCTCTATGGGCAGCCTGTTCCAGTGCTCTGTCACCCTCAATATAAAGATACTTTTCCTCATATTCATATGGAACTTCCTGTGTTTCTGTTTGTGCTTCTTGCCCCTTGTCCTGCCACTGGGCAGGAGTATCATGGAAAGAGTCTGGCCTCACCTTCTTGATACTCATCCTTAGGATATTTCTTAGTATTGATACTATCCATTCAGCTTCTTCAAGCTAAACAAGCCCAGCTCTCGCAGCCTTTTTTCCCAAGAGAGATGCTACAGTCACACTAATCAGCTTTTCCAATAGTTCCTTGTCTTGGAGTGGAGAGTTCAGAGCTGGACACAGTACTTCAGATATGGCCTCATAGTGAATGGGGGTTATCCTCCCCATCCACTCTGCCCTAATGAGTGGATGGGGAGGATAACCTTCCCCAGCCTGCTGCACACAGTCACTATTATAACTGTATATTGGCTACATAATAATTACATGCAATATAATAAATCCATATTACATACTAAAATAAGAAATAGCTTGAACCTGCAAAATACACAAGTGGTCCACACATATACTTTCTGGAAAATTAGACTCATTACTCATGGAAATGTAAGTATAACAATAAAATATCACTATATTCTGAAATTAAAGAACTGACTATTTTATTATCATAAAGAGCTGGAAATACACAAGTTAATAGTATAAAGAGAAAATACTACAGTACCTAACCTGTGGTGGAACCATCCTTGAATAATGGCAAATTTGTCCACTATTTATCCATTTATCTATTCAGATGTTTGTCCTATTTTAGAGAGTAACTTTTTATCTTTAGTTTAACTACTCAATTTTTCAGCTAGATTTTATTTCTTTGTGCTGTCTGAACATTGCAATTATGCTATAACTAAAGAAAACTGGAAGATGAAAAGAGAGACATTTGTCAAAATTTAGAAATTAATGTTTTGCATTGAAATCTTTTTATTGAGAATGAAAGGGGAGGAAAATCAGTGTTAAAAAGGAGTTAAACACTGAAAACTCACTTACTAACTTTTCTCCTGAGAACTTCAATTTGCAGATAAATATTTGCCTGACTGTGACATGTGTATCTACTATAGTACTCCAAAGTGGATACTCCATCAAATTTTTTCAACTTCAGTTAAAATCAATATGCAGCTAATCTGTATTATGATTCACTTTTAAGGGTGGATTTTACAAAAAGTGAAATGAATGTGGATAAAATATTGTTGACACTACGTAAAAACAGATTTTTAATAAGAGATATATGTACATTGCATTTGCCTCATAGACACAGAGTCTTGAGCAATCATCCATTGAAGTCAATCATTGACTTCAATAGGACTGGAGCGCACAGCTTCTTTTCTTGGAGAATTTTATACAGCAAGTCTTATACATTGATGTCACAGCACACAGGATAACACATATGAACAGTAATTTAAGTGCATCTGAGAACTTCTGCGTCGGATGTGTCTTTGGTCAGGGCAGAGTCTTGGCCCAAGCCAGTAAATGTCCTGAGACAGAACACATAATTCTTAAATTATCTCATATAAAATAGAAGCAAACAGAAAACTATGCAAGACTGACAAATTGGAACAGAATGAACAAAAGGACTCAGTAACTGCACATTGGCAGTAGTCTTTCAAAATAAGGCAGATGTCCAGCCAGTCTAACGATAGCCATGAAACACAAACATTTAAATGGATTTTTTTAGGCTTTGTCATAGATTTTTCCTTTCTTATAATAGAAATCAAATTTTTCCTGTGTTTTTTATTTTGCATGTTAAATTTAGCAAAATTAGTATAAATTTAATTTTTTTGCCTAGAGAGATCAGAAAAAGGAAATAAATTTCATTCCAATGAAGGATTAAAATTTGCTTTAAAGATCTTAAGTTTGTGAAGTTCTCAAAATATCTTTCATTATACTAGTAGGCATTCCATTAATCTTTTTGTTGCATATTCTTTTATTAACTGCTTTGCTTTTATATATAAGTTTTATCAGTGTTAAATGTAGGTAGCTGGGAGGTACCTTGACTGACAAGAGTATGTCTAAGAGATACTTATATGCTTCTTTTTAAATTCACCTTTGAAAGGTTATATTTAGTCATCAGACTTTTTATATTTTCCTCACATTTTGAAATTATATGTATTTGATATTTTGTGTTCAAATTCACTGTCACAAAGATCTTCCAAGCCACTTAATAAATTCTGGAAGAACAGCCTTAGATATCAGCCAAGATCCCTTGTTTGGAATGGAAAGAAATATCGCATCCCCTGTCTCTTACTTTATTACTTTCCTCTATCACACTGTTACAATCTGATGTGACTTACTGTATCAAGCATATCAGCAAAGAAATTAAAACTTGCAAATTTTAGGCTAAAATATTAAAATCTACTGATTTAAAGCCCAAACCCAAGACTGTGTACATTTCCAGCAAATAATTAGACAGGTGAATGTCAAGGGTAATGCATCCCAGCAGTGCAGTTACTTAAGGGCTGTGAAAATCTCCTGTAACATATAATACTCAGTTTTGAATAAGTAACTGAAAATAACCAATTTTAACATAAAAATCATAATTTATTTATGAGATGTCATTAGTGAGAGCCACAATTATAAGATAGAAAGAGGAGGTCTTAGATTTTGGCTGCTTAGTGCTTTAACTTTACTGACATAAATGCTTCTTTTCATAACTGTATCATTTCAAAGGTTGCAAACATAAAATACTGAAGACACACTTTTCTTATTCACAGTTTAAAATATTAATCAATTAAAATATTAATCAATTAATCAATTGACTTTAAAAGAAAATTCCAGGCTCTTCTGTATTTCATAGGCATTCTGTTTCAGCCAACACATTCCTTAAACAGGTGTGTGAATCTCTCTTTTTTATCATGTTGACTTCCTTCGAAGATATGGTTAACTCTATTATCTTTAAGGCGTATTGATGAATGTTAAAGACAATTGGTACTGAATGAACATTTCCAACTATTGCTCTCTATCACCCAAGAAATGTAATTTTTAAAAGTAGGCTCATAAAATAGTGGTTTAAGAAGTTTTTTGATATAATTTGCCAACTATGTATAATGTTTGCTTTTACACTACTTTACAGATAATATCCTATTAACATTACTCAAGAAAATCTCAAGTTGTCTTCAAAAGAAAAAGTAACAGCCTTCCTTTGATGGCTTTGTTAGAAATAAATGAGAAAAGAAAATAAATTATTCCATAGTAAATGGAAAAAAAAATTCCAAAAAATCCTTAAAAATGTACAAAAGAATAGTACTGAAAATATCAATTTTGCGTGCCTGTGGTGAGAAGATTATTCTACTTCAATAGGAACGAGTAAAAGAAGCTCAATTACCTTCTAATTCTAGAGATAAATTAATCCTGCTTTTATTATCACAGGCTCTCCACTCTTCCCACTCTTGGCAGTGCAGTGGCAGAGAAAGCTTGAAGAGAAGCCCAGAGGAACTATCCACATGTTTGGGCAACCACAGCACTGCCCCAGAGCTGTAATGTAGGCTGCTGAGACACAGGAGGCAATTTTCCCCATTGTTATACAAATGCACTAATGTAGTCTTCCGTTTTTTTCTTTTTTCTTTAGGAAATGAGCTAAACCAACCTTTCCCTTTCTATGGAATAACTCAGCAACTAAATCCTAGAGTGCTTTGTACCTGGAGCTATAATCTCATGGGTCTTATTTGGAGCTACAGGTAGGTGCTTACCTTTGGGTAACAAATACTTTGTTTCTCCTTTTACTTTTTAGTTGGCTCAAAAAGAGATGCTGCCTACTTAACCATTCATAAAGGACTTTGAAAATACTTTGTCTGCGGCATCAAAATATTTTCCTCTGTCATATGACATCTCAGTATTTTATCTTGGACATGAGGTACACTGTAATGTGAATTCCTTTTGGGAGAAAGGGGAACTTGGAGCAGGCTATGCTGAGCATCTCCTTGTTTTGATTTTGTCCCAAGCTACAAGGAGAAAGATAACAGCAGTCAGGCTCTCACTCTTGAGACATGAGAATGTAGCTACATCTCCTCTTGACTGGAAATTCCCGAGCATGAGCATGTAAAAGCATTTTCATCCCTATGGATAATTCAAATTTAATATACCATAGAGCATATATGGTATTGCTACTACCCAGCCAGAGGAAACTTCATGATGAAAACCAAACTCTGTCTCAGATAATTTACACTCCTATTCATCTTCCCAAGCTGCTCCTGTGTCAGCAGACCCAAACTCTTGCCAAGCCAACAAATACAGTCTCCAATGTTTTGAGTTTTCTAGCATTGAGTTTGCAATGCAACCTGAATCTCTGTATCTGATTTAATTTATGTGCACTTCATGTCTATGAGCTCACAGCTGAGTGCATGTGCTCAGTGCCCAGCTCCACTGAAACTCATGAATATGTGTTAAAGCTGTGCTACATCTTCCACATTCAGGGGCCCATCCTCTTTGCAAACTCTAGAGAGGGAAAGAGATGAAGGTATGGACACGAGATAAAGGACTGAAGTGAACATACTCTGAGATAAGGTTAAACGCATTGTTTCTAATCTACCTATAAAATCAGAACTTTGAGATAAATTAGGAAATGTAAGAAATTCCACCAGGATACACCTCTAAATAGAAAACTCAAACATATGGTCTTCCTAGCTTCTAGGTATTTAAATTTATTGCAGTGTGCCAACATACACAGTATTCAGTTCCCGATAATTACGAAACAGACCATTAACTGTTCTAAAGTGTCGTATCTCTTGGGACCCAGGGTGATATGTGAAATCACAATAACATAGCTATACATGTAGAAAAGAAACTATGAAAAATTATAAGATTATTTTATAATATTAATTTAGGAAGACTGATTGACAAGATGTATTTGTACCACATGGACAGGTAAAGATAAAATTTGAAAGAAATTCTCTGGTTAGTAAAAAGTAAGAATTGCTTTCCATATCAAGGTTAATGAAAGAAGGGTGAGTCAATGCCAAAGCATAATTTTCTATTAGCGTTCCTGCCCAAAGTCTCTTTTCAGGGGCCATTCACTAAGTAAAATTAATGTAGATATAAATTTTTGGCACCATTCCTGAATTATAACCCCAAAAAACAAGCAAGTAGAAATTAATAATCAACCTGTAAAACAATTGTATTAGGGCATTATCTCATGCCTTTCCCATTAACAGCAGATTTTGCATGCCTAAAAACCCTTGGAGAAATAAACAACTCTACTGGGCATCCAAGAATAAAGCTGGTCAGAAATTTTCTGTTGATTTTTTAGCTTTTACTTGTTATTATTTGAATCATAAATCTTTCTCAAAACATTTTAGACTTGATCAATTTTAAGCAACCCCACAGCAGAATTCCAGATGAAACCAAGGCAAAATTGGGTAAGGATGTTCTTAGAAAGTACAAAAGATTTTATAATCAATGGGATTTTTTTTTTTCACAGAACAAATTATTCTGTGCTTTGCTTCTACTTCTGTGATTCATAAGCAAAGTTAAGCTGAATATTCCTCAGAGAAGGTTTAGTTTTTCCTAAACCTAGAGATGCATATGTCTTTTTAGAACTAAGGGAGAGTGGACACACTGCACAGAGGCTGTCCTGATCGACAAGTCACTTTGTGGTCCATCACGTAGCACATTGACCATGTGGGAATTAACAGACCAATCCTGCTAACAACCTGGAGATTTTGTTTTCACTCACCACCAGGAAACTGCCAATGCAAATAATATTTTTTCCTCACCTATCACGAGGTTAGTCAGTAGATGAGATAGCTGAGTATTGTGAACACTGTCTTGCTATCTATTCCTCTATTCTTACGCAGAAAAACATCTGCTGGTATCCGCTGGAAGAAATAAAGTAATGGGAACAACACATAAAAGAATCATGAGAGTATCTTTTTTTTTTTTTTTTTTCTACAAGTAAGAAAATACTGGAAATATGAGGTGAAAAAAAAGTGGGAACAACATAAATTACTTTAGAAAAGACAATAACCTTGATGTAGTCACCAACATGAATGAAACACAAGATCACTGACAGGAGTCTGCTTACTGTAAGAGCCGGATGCAGCTTGGAATATGGGGAGGAAGTAATATAATGCTCATCTAATAGGGTCGCCAGTTGAGAAAAATCCCTTTCACTTTCTGTGAAAACTTGACCATACAATAGTTCCTGATGAAAACTCATGAAAACTTATGAAAACAAGTTCATTATTTTGGCATGAGTATCCAAACAAAAAGACATAAGAGGTAGATAACATGTTTTAATAGTTAACTTTGTACATCTACTCTCATGAAAAACATTAGGTCAAATTTGTTAAAAGTTCTTTTTTCCTATGAGTTAGTGAAATTAAAGATTTTCCTTGGTGGAAAAGGATAAATACAGAAAAGGAAGTAAACAGACCCTGCACTAAATGAGGAGGGTCCAGTTCTTGGGTATTCTTCTATTCTACTCAAAACCAAATTTCAGTCTAAAAATAGTGACTGATGTTCAGAGAATATAGACTGTATGGCTATTATGCTTTAATTTATACTTGTAGTGTTAATATTGTCTCTTAAATTCTTTGGAGCCTATAAAGTTATTTCTTCAGATATAAAGGATATATACCAGACAGAACCAGCAATGAAATGCGAGCTAAAAGAAATTGTGTTAAAACGATTCATTGTTTCTTAGAAAGAAAAAGAATTGTGGTGTGAAAAAAAACCTACGGAATACAGTTTCCTCAATGAATGCTTCAAGAATAATAAAGAAAAATATTTAATTTTGTGGGATACTGTATACCACTTCTGAGGTTTGAAAAAATTCTCCTTACAAGTACTTATTACTTTAAAGACATGAGTGTAGTGGATGTTATGCTTGTAGCACAGGCTAAATATTGTCAATTATGTGACAAAAACATTTGTGCTACATACTATAAAACATGATTGTAGTTTATTTGATTAGCTCATTTTGCCAATATTATTTGATAATTAAAATAAAAAGAAAATATTTAATTTCTAAAATAATGAAGACGTATTTAATTTATGAAAACCTTTATTTTTTCTATTGGTTCCTATAAGCATATGAGAAATATATGTATTTCTTTGATTATATTCTGTCTCCTGTTAAATAAATAGGATTTTGATAACGAGTTGAAAGGATCTAAAATTATATCTTTATTCTCCATTATACAGTTTAAACCAAAATGAGTTTAAAACAAAGCAAGTTAATACACAGAATCAGGTATAGGGGAACTACTGTTTAAAATAAAAATATCTCATTAGAGAAATATTTTATATACTCATTTGTCTTCAAACATTTAGTTTTGTAATCTAGATTGACAGTTTGTAATGCATTTGTTTATATCTGAAAAAGAACTTTGCCAGGGTGTCACTCCACAGTTTGTGTATAGTATATTATGCTGACAGATGATAAATGATATTCATGACAATTGCTGCTATTGGTATGGGTAAATCATATTGATTTTCACAGAAGCTATACTAATTTCTAAATGTCTCCTTTGTTTAATTTTCTTGTTATGCATTAGCTTGGGACTTAACTTTTCTTTGTTTAAAAATGGACGTCATTAAATAAAAGTACAGGTATTCTGTCATCAACCATGTTTCAGCATTACATTATGAAACACTGATTTGTGTATGAAAAATGCAAAACTTACAAAGTGTGTATATTCAGATTTTTGGATCATGAGTAAATGATAGTGAAATCTAGTTTGTAACACACCTGCCTAATCTATCATATATAATTGTGGAACAGCAATATAATTTCAAAATAATGAATCAGTGAAAACCTCTATATTTAACGTAATTAGAGTAAACTGGAATCAGGCCCTAGATACTTCTGGTAAAAATTTCAGGGAGGACAGAACTAGTTTTTACAGGTCTTTCACAGTATTTTTGCCTGAACAACTGAGTCCTAAAGTATGTTGTGATTAGCCAAGAAGTGAATATCACCCTGAAAATTATAACCCAGGAGAAAATGTGCGAAGTGAATGGTAGGATAATTCTGCAAAAAATATTAGCATTGCAAACATCACCATTTCAATGTTATTCAGCAGAAGTTTTATCTACTAATTATTTTGCTTTTCTGGTTTTTGCTTTCATATATATTTTTCCCTTATAACCTTCTTCCAGAGCTCTTGGAAACATCTAAGAAACTAATGCAAAATCATTCCAGTCTATGTTAGGCAACAAAATTAATATTGATGAGGTAGCTGTGAGATAAAATATACTATGGTAGAAATTCTGCTACTGAGGACACCTTGCCCTGATTACTACACTGATGTTAGCGTGTTTGTTTGTTTTTATTTTAATGGTTAATGTTTTAAGGGGTATTTAATAACGAAGGGACTTTGAAAGGTTATGAAGAATATGAAGTTAATGTAAATCATATAACCAGATTTTTATATGAAATTTTACTACAAGATGTGAACCTCGAATTTTTTTGACTTGTTTAACAGATGTGTATCAGTAGAATAGCTCAGAACCAGAAAAAACTGGAGACTTCACAGACAATGACACAGAATCATCAAAGTTTTCAGTTAGATATTTTCTGATTTTAATCTCTATTATAAAAGAGTATAGCTCTGTGGGTTTCCTTTTCTGGAACTTTCACTTTACACTAGACTGCCAACAATCAGGAAATTGATAAGTAGTGTAATACAACAGTTTATTTTTGCCCAGCTGAACAATAAACTTTCCCTCTACATGTCCAAAATTTATAGCATCAATCTTCACTCCTAAGTGAACCAGCAAGAAAACCCATATGAATATGAAAAATATCCACCCAGATGTTAGCTAATTAAAATGATGCTTAAAACATGAGTTCATTATTTAATGTTTACCATGTCCTGAGAATGATAAAATATAGAAGTGCTTAAAATAGGCTGTTTATTACACAAATTTTGATGATCTTGTTTATACAATAAACTATTCTTCTTTGTGCACAAGGTAACTGTCATCCCATAAATTAAAAAGTTGCTTCCTAGTCCTATCAGATGTCACCTTTTTTAATGTTACATGAATAGATAAAAGTAATTTGGTACTCAAGCAAACTATTCTGAACAGGTGTGGTGGTTTGACATCAGCTGGATGCTGTTGCCTGCCTAATCTACTCTATCGCTACCCTTCTCAGCTGGACAAGGAAATATGACAGGGTCATGGGTTAAGGACAGGGAGAAATAACTCACTGATTATCAAAATGGGCAAAACACACTAAACTTGGGGAAATAATTTGAATTTATTACCAATAAAATAAATCAGAGTAGAGTAATGAGAAATAAAATCAAATCTTCGAACACTTTCCATCCACTCCTCCTTTCTGAGCTTAACTCTCTTCCTCCTGTCCTCAACAGCACAGGGGGATGGGGAATGGTGGTTTTGGTAAGTTCATTACATGTTGCCACTCCCTTCTCCTCATGGAGAGGGACTTCAAACTCCTAACTCTTCTCCTGCTCCTGAAAAGGTTCCCTCCCACAGCAGACAATCCTCCAAGAGCTACTCCAGTGTGAATTGTCCCCACAGGCTGCAGCCCTTGATGAATTCCTCTAGCATGGATGCCTCCCACCAGATGAAGTCCTTCAGGAACAGACCAGTGTGGGTCCACCATGAGGTCACAAGTGCTGCCGGCAAACCTGCTCCACCAGGCCAGAGGTCCTGCTCCTGTGCAGGCTTCCCACTCCATCAGAGTTGCCTTCAGGCATTTCCCTGCCTTGGCATTGGGTCCTCCAGGGGCTGCAAGTGGATCTCTGCTCCACGGTGGGACTCCATGGGCTGCAGGGGCAGAGCTGTCTCACCATGGACTGTACTACAGGCTGCAGGACAATCCCACCTCTGGCACTTGGAACATCCCCTGCCATTCCTTCTTCACTGACCTCGGTGTCTTTAGAGATATTTCTCTCACATATTCTCACTCCTCTCTCCAGCTGCTGTTTTGCAGCAGTTTTTTACTCTTCTTAAACATGATATTGTCCAGACACTATCACCACTGCTGATGGGCTTGGCCTTGACCTGTGGTGGGTCCATCTTGGAGCTGGATGACAATGGCTCTGTTGGACATGGGGGAAGCTTCTGGCAGCTCCTTCTAGAAGCTACCCCTGTAGCCTCCCCATTATCAAATTCTTGTCACACAAACACAGTATCATGGGAAATCTCTCATATTTGCCTTCCTGTCTGAACCATATTTTTATAAATGTAGCTACATAATACAAGTGCCTCCTAAACAATTACAAACAAATTTGATTCAATCACCTCCTATTTTGTAAAACCCAGTCATCTACTTTACATCCTTCCAAAGTCATATACATATCTAAAAGCAATTTTGTTACATATTAAATGATAATTATTACTACAGATAAAAAGTTTGAAACTGTGAATATGAATGTGAATGGTTAATATATTAGAAATATTGAAGATTTGCAAACAGTTTTATATCTGTGACTGACTTATTTAGCAGCATTACATTATTATGTCTTTAATACTCATCTGTAGTAGAACAGAGATATCGACAGCCTGACAATTTACTCTGCATAATGTGTCAGGTAACTGTCTTGTTACACCTTTCTTGACAAAAAGGATATTTGCTAGGTCATGTAATCATTCGTTTTACATTCATTTTCAGACATTCTAAACATCAAGACCCATCACTCCATCTTATGATGATGTTTGGAAGTGTGTGAGGAGCTTTAATGTTCCCCAGATTCATTTAGCTCTGCAACAACCTAACAGATTAGTATGGGATCGTTCATTACAATGACAGAATCAAAGCATATAAAAGCATAGATAAGAGGAAAAGGGAGCTGAGATTATTTAGCCTGGAGGAAAGGAGGCTCAGGGAAGATCTTATCAGTCTCTACAAGTACCAGAAAGAAGACTGTTGACAAGTGGGAGTCAGATTCTTCGCCCCAGCAACCAGTGACAGGACAAGAGGAAGTGGCTTGAAGCTTCACCAGGAGAAATTCAGGTTGGACATCAGGAAGAATTTCTTCATTGAATGGGTAGTTAAACATTGGAACAGGCTGACCAGAGAAGTGATGTAGTCACCATTCCTGGAAGTATTCAAGGAAGTATTCATGAAATGACTGGACCTGGCACTTGAAGGACTTTGATACTCAGTGACATTGGAGGTCCTTTCCAATCTTAATGATTCTATAATTCTTTGATTTCACAAAAGATTTTTTTCCTTTATCTCTTCTTCTCCTTCAATTCAATCTGATAATATCAGGATATAAGATCAAAACTGTTAATATTTTTTATTACTGTAGTTACATTAGTGGTGTCAGTTACCTAATAATAGTCTTGATCTGACATAGAATAAAGTGACATAACCTGTGCTGATATAAACTAATATTTCCTCAATTACTTCAACAGAGTTATGATAATTTAAAACAGTTGAGATATTTCCTTATTATTTTAGCAGATCAGTGATGGTTCTTATGATAGTCTTATCTTTGAAATCAGTCCTTAAACATGCCAAGGCATATGATGCTTTCAGACACCATGATCATTCTTTGCTATTACTTATGAAAGCTTTTCAGCTTTCACCTTATGATGATTACTATTTTATTTTATTATTATTTGTGAACTATACAACACCACAGAACTAAGTTCTTAGCAGGTATAACATCCTTTAGTGGGAATATTAACTGACAAAATCTACTTTTGCCTACTTTGCCCCTGTTTTTAATGGTGCATGATAGAATGTGCACTAATGGCACAGTTTGTTCCTACTTTATTTTCTACTTTGCTTCCTAACATCTTAAAACAGGTTCCCCAGCTCCTAATGTTTGGGGTTTTTTTGGCACATGAGTTAATAATTTTTGTCATTTTTTAACATCATCATTCATACTCATAATGCTGGAAGATACTGTTTCAAACCTTAATCTCTGGCTGAGTGAGCAACAGAGTGGCCTGAGATAACCTTGTAAGATCAGAAGTACCTAGGATCCAGTCTGTACTCCATTGCACTGCAGAAATTATTTCATATTCAAACTTGTGGCACCCAAGTTTACTCAGCTTTGGTTATCCTACTATCACTGTATTTTCATGGCTTGTTCTATCATTCAATGCTCATACTCAGGAATCCTTGCTTCACACTACTGCTAATTAATATGAAACCTGACAATAGATAGGAATTTTTGAGAACTTTCTAGTGTATATATCTGAAAGAAGCACACTATACAAATGAATTTGCAGCATAGTTATTTTTTAAACTTTGACTTTAAATTTATGTGGATAAATTTCTAAGTCTTACACTATTTTGAATTACTTGAAAATGCTCTGCTTTAAAATATACAAGCAGTGAAAATGGCTTTTGTTGTTTTTATTTACTATATAATATCTTAGTTTTATGTAGCAATGTGGAACAAACGGAAAGAAGTGTTCAATGATGTCTTATTCAAAATATTAATTTGTGGCCAAGTAATTATTTGAAAAAAATTTCAAATTATTTTTGTCGTTCTGAAGTCTGTAACATTGAAACTTCCTTAGTGTGGAAGATGACTAAGACTACATTAATATGTTCTACTACATCAATAATTATAAAATACATATGTACAACTTCCAGATCTATATTTCAAGCAAATATCTCAACATTTATAGTGCATATAATACACTCTAAATAATGTTTAAACGTACATATATATGTTGTGTGTATACACATATACATATTGATTACAGGCCTTTGCTCCACTTCTACGAACAGGACAAGTGCAGTTGGGTAAAGAATTTCTAAACCGTGTTGCCCATTAAATCATATTGACTGCAATTACTGATACTCCCAGCAACTTTCTATTGTCACATAGTTTGTTCTAGTGAGCCTTGGGGAGAGACCATTGTAGCATGTTTTATGAACAAACAACACTATTTGACATAAGAGAGGTTTGGAAACTAACCACCAAATGACAAGTTTTCCATGCCAAAACTTTGGACTCAATCAGGCTCTAGCAGATTTCCCTCTGGGCTGCAACAATCCATTTCTTCTGTCTCCCAATTCCCATGACCTAATTACTGAGAATATTACAAACTTGCTTCCAGGCAACTCTGAACACTGCTTTCTGCCCTAAACAATAACAAATATATAGTTCTTAGTAGAGCTGTACAAAGAGGGGAATGAGAAGGTTACAAAATGGAGGGAAAAATGAAAGATTCAAAAAATATAGTTTGTGCTGCTACCAGAGATAAATTTTTTCAAGTCAAAGGTGAGTAGGTGGTGGGTAAAACCTGAAGGATCTCAGTTTGAGAATGGGATTTTAGCACCAGTTGCCTTTCCTCAAGAGAAGAGAGAGCTTTATAATTTTCATTATTAGAACTGAAATATAAATATTCTGTATAATTGTGTTTTAAATTCTTTCATGAAATTAGATGAAGAAGCATGAAGACGAGAAAAACTCATATTGAGAAAATATTAAGTAAAAAAATAACTCCAGAATTAGATTAGTGTTTTTACCTGAAACCAGAGAAATCTGAACATAAGAATGTAAAACTACTTATGTTTAAACCATATTGCAGAAATAAACAGAATTACAATTAACAGGGTAACCTTGTGAAAAGGACTTGACAGATCTAGAATTTAAATGTGTACCTAGCACAGTTGGATTTTTATTTCTTAAAATTGCACATGCATTCCATTTTTGGGTAAGCAAATTGTCAAATATGTGACATGAATTGCCAGAAAATACTTTTATCCTTCATGGACATGGAATTATTGGGCATTTATGCTACAAGAGATCCTTACTGTTATTTGGTTAAACACATTTTTGTTGAGTAGACAGAATGAATATAGCTCAAATAATCACGTGATATGAAATTTTCAAGATGCTCCATGAAAGAGTCACAGATTTTACCAAGAGTAATTCCTTACCTGCAGTAGTCCATTAAAAGGAACTTCTTTGTAAAGTAGGTGTTTAAGGCAATATTACAGTGATGGGTGGACACTGCCAGGGGTACAGTCTTGAAAATCAGTCAATGCTTTTGGATATCACATGATGGTTTCCCTTCTATCCTAATATGTTGGAACAAAATCACTATTGAAACTTCACATTTGAAAAGCAGGAAAAAAGAGGACAAGGAAAAAGACAAAAGAACAACTTCTGGAGTTTGCCATCATTTACTTGTAAAATTATATATTAATGATGTCACAGATGCATATACACAGTCAAGCAGTGAAAGGAATTTATTGACCATTGCTACCTATCTATTTACAAAATTAATTCCAGCCATCACTTCCTTAATGTGATGCACAATGAGGCACGAAAGAGAAGTTATGCATCTCAAGAGCCACCACATTTAATGAAATCTCTATGAATGTTATGATGTTCATATTTTCCTTAATTTCTTCACACTGTTATTTTCTTGCACATGTGTAAAAATAATCCAGTCCAGTTCCTGTAACATTCAACAATTGTACTAAAATAGCACTTCTGAAGTCCTTAACCTTGATTTGCCCTGCAACAGGATTTAACACCTAGATCATGCATGGTTTTTTTTTCACTGAATATTAGTAATCAATTTGAACTATATGATATTTTTTAGTAGTGCAGCTCTACAGGACTACCACCACAACACTTTACCCAATTCTGTCCATTCCAATTATTCCATTTCTTCTTTTTATTGAAATCTAGCCTCCACCCTTGTTCCCAAAATCCTGACTTTTTTTTTATTTCTAAAATCTTTTGATTAAATTGTATCATCTTCCTGTTTTGCAGTCATTCTTTCTTCTTTTGTGTACCCATGCCACTCTAGCACTAATTCTACACTCTGTTCACCATTTCTAATGTCCTAAGTTCATTTTATCCCCTTTCATCCTAGTCTATCAATGACCTTACCATTATGACAGCTTTGACCTTAATGTTACAAGCTCTTGGTCGTTCTAACTTTTTTGGTTCTTTTTCTTTAATCGGTGTGGTGTTTTGTGGATTTGCATAATTTCTTTTTTCCTTTTGTGAACTCTTCCTGTTTCACTTATCATTTATGCTACCATCTTTGTCTTATCTCAGATTTTTTATATCATATCCTTTCCAGTCAAAAAAAAATTTTGGATGCATGAGGGCAACAGCTGCTTGTGCAATTCTTGGAATAGATCTTATTTCTGGAGGACACATTTCATCTTCTGTAGATTGTATCTTCTATCTGGAGTCTTCCTTCTGAAGAAAATTTCAAATGGTCCACAGAGACAGGATAATTAGTATAGCAGTAGTGATTCTAATTTAGGAGATTATAGGACTGTAAATGATGTTTTATCTAAATTTAAAATGTGTTGGTCTGGTTTTCAAAAGTGTCACTTAAGAATAAGAAACTAGAATGTGTTCATGATGGTTTTTAAAGTCCCTTTATTCCTACGTTGTCTAGTTTCAGGGAAATAACTAGATATGATTATAAATTAGGTATACTTTTGTGAGAAGTGATACAGAAAAATAGGATGGCTATACTAGTTTAGCTCAAAAGTACATCTAATCCAACCTTTTCCCTGATAATAGCCAAAAGCAGACACAAAGAAGAAAGCAAAATACTATAAAAATATGTAGCAATATTTCCCTTGGATACTTTCTTAGTCTCTCTGGATCATAGATTTCTGAGCTGGAAGTGCTGTAAGCATATTTAAACACTTTCTCTTATCCATCACCATCTGAAGCTAAAAACTTTTGAATCCACACATGATTCTTAATACAAGTTCTATTATTCAACATGTTCTACAAAGAATTACTGCATTTTAGTTGTTTTTGTATGCATGTGAATTATAAAGGAGAATATATTGGTATCAGAAAAAAACAGTGATTTTTCTGGTGTTGGTTGTAGAAATGAGTACCCTCTTGTCTTTAGGTAGGTTTGGATCCAATAACTGGTTTTAAAGATCTGCTATTATTGTTTCAATACAGTGAAACAATAGGTCTTAAACAGTATCACAAATACAGAGAAAGGTTTTAAGGAGCTTTTATGGGTCAGTGACATATTTATTAAAAGTAAATATTGAAAAATTTAAAAGATCAGACAAATACCCTTTATGGATGGTGTCAATGATAAACAATGTTAATGATTCATACGAGTCCTAGATATAGCACAAAAATACTTCAAGACAAGTGGAATTTCTCTATTTCCAATCTATCATAGACATATTACTGCATAATTAATCTTTATTTAACAATGTTAATAATTCATTTATTTTCTTCCATTCTAGTCCTGTTTTCAACAAGAACAAACATTTAAAAAAAAGGAACATAGTCAACATGCACTAGTTACTGTGTAAGCTGTTACATCCACATTTATAGGTTTTGAGTTTAGGTGGTGCCATGGTACATGCCCTAGAAAACCAGAAGTATTAAAACTATTACCTTGACACCAGATTCCCAGAATGTAAATGATAGGTTAAATGATTATAGCTAGAATTGGAAAGTATGAGCAAGACTGCTAACTTCTGAATGTATCTTTTTAGTTAAAAAGTAGCATGCAAACTCAGTATTGCCATTGGTAATAAGAGTTTTTACTCACTTTGCAGAGCCTCAGGCTGGGCTGTGAGGCTTACCATTTCTGGACTCGACTTGCTTGGAGCTTTGTTTTAATCAGTTAGGCTGAAAGAGCAATTATCTCATGACCATGTGGCTACTAATTAATTTTTGTTTACTTTGGCTTTACATGAGTCTGTGTTAAAACTTTGTTAATAAATTCTAAGTAGATAGGAACATCACTTAGTTATTCTGTGGAGAATGTGTGATCCATGGCCCTATAATTATGAAGCATCTAAGAGTACAGGACTGGGGTGACAGCAAAGGCCTTTAGAGTATGTGCACAATGTCATATTAGACTTATTAAGTATATCAACAGCTCCTCTGTCAATAATACAAACTTACAAGCTGAGCAAAACAGATTTTAGTGGTAACAGAAAGAAGCAAAGGTATTCAATATATGCACTGGACACCATTTGCCAAAGTCATATGTAACACAGAGTAAAGAAAGAGCAAAGGATAAAGTCTGTTAGAAAACAGACAAAAATGGCCCCAAATAGACTCTAGAGCAAGGACAAAACCTGTTACTTTCAAGAAAGTGTTTTTCCTGACAAAGAGGAGGAAGACAATCCTGTAATTAACATCCCATTCCTTGGATCCGGAGAGAATGCCAACAACTTATCACGACACCTCAGAACCCATACTAAAAGAATTGGCTTGGAGTCTCTGAGAATATTGGGGATGGCCATGAAAACATCCTTCCTCTGGTGGATTTGGCTGCTGAGGCTCATGGCCAATTTAGAGATGATACAGTGCTGTCTTTGAAAGAACAGTCTAGCAAAGGAGTCAGTGGAGACTCCCAGACAACCAGCAGGGATACTGGCTAGTCTTCTGTTTATGGCAGTGGCTTTCATTTGAGACCAGTCCTGGACCCTTAACAGCATGACTGGGCCACTTACTTATCAAGACAGGGCCTCTGAGCTCTGGGCTGAAGTCCTGGCCTGACCTCATCCCTGCCTTGGCACCAACAACCTGGAGCAGTCACTGGGCTGTGTCTGACACTGGTCATGTCTCTGAACCCGGCAAATGAGGAACAAATCTAACTTCCATAGGGTTTGGTGGCTTTTGTTCTGTTTTTTTTGTTTTGTTTTGTTTTGTTTGTTCTGTTTGTTTGTTTGTTTGGTTTGGTTTGGTTTTTTTTTTTTAATATGTAACAGCTGCTAACTGTAGTTTTGCTAATGAGGTTTCTTTCATACTAATTAGAAAATTTGGACTGTGAGTATGTATACCAATGTCAATGAATTAACAGTAAGAGCCATTTGTGTCTTGTTCACACTATTAAATTGATGAATTTATTTTTTTTTTTTCACTTATAGAGCATTTTCTCTTTCTGCCTAGAACTGCCCTAGAATTACCAGATTCCTATTTTATCCAAGCACCAGCTGTTCAGAGGTTTTCAGGGGTAACTCTTGTGGACATAAGGCTGCTTCTCATCAAGCATCTCTGATACTGAAAAAAACATATTTACATTGTAACACAATAATAATGTCTCAGACTTTTAAGTAAACCTAGTTCCATTTGATTAACCTAAGTCACACTCTTCTACTGTCTTCCTGATTTTTTCATGTCTAAAACAAAAAACTTGAGTATTCATTTTAAAAGACAGTCGTATCTTAAATTACCTTTTGTTTTTCCTGTTAGCTACAAAGAAGATCATGATTTAGAGGCTGCATATTGGCTTTGCCAATGCTTACTTTTTTCAGCTTTTTAAGTGGTGTCTTTCATGGCACTTCTAGAGAAACTCAAACAACAGTTATTTGCCATGGTTTCTTAATCTCAAAACAATGCTCATTTTGTAAGATTTCTCCTATTACTACATGCATAGCTTGACTGAACTACTCTTACCTTGATTATGTATTCATAAAAGCTTTAGTAAAAGAGAGGTATATTTAACCATTCATAATGCAATTATTCATAATACAATTAAAATAATCATGTCATTTGTTACTGCATGAAATACTTCCCCCTTATGGTCTTCTTGTCATACTGAAATATACACACAAACACAGCTAATCCTTAGCTATAAATTTTCAGGTGAATTTAAGAAAAATGTATGTTAAGAAATAAATTCAGCTAAAAATGACAATTTTAATTTACAGCAATCTCTTTAAATACACACTTTGACTTTATCAGTTGCACATTGGTTGTTTTTCCTTAGCTGATGTGAGGAATTCTTAGTCCCCTTACTTAGTCACTTGGCCTTCTTCCTCAAATGGATCTCATTTCTCCCAATCAATCCTCAATCCCCAAGATATGTATCCATCACTGTAATAAAACAATTACAGGTATTTTTCATTCAGAAGGGCTTTA
Source organism: Sterrhoptilus dennistouni (assembly GCA_013397095.1). Lineage (NCBI taxonomy): Eukaryota > Metazoa > Chordata > Aves > Passeriformes > Zosteropidae > Sterrhoptilus > Sterrhoptilus dennistouni. The sequence continues at coordinate 2,845,121 of VWZU01000755.1, forward strand.
AAATTGCAGAACTTGTATCTAGAAATAAGTTATTAAATACTTAAAATATAAAGGGTGTAATTGTTTTTTAATAATGTCACTTTTTTATATTTTAATGGAAATGTAAAGAGAATTTTATTGTTGTTGTTGTTCAGGGGACATCCCTCAAGAAATACAGTTTTCCTTGCTAAAAGTTTGTGGGGAAAGCACAACCAAGACATTCATTATGAGTACATCTCCCCCTGCTGCAAATCAAACTGTAAGATCATTTTTCTGTGGATGTCAGTTAAACTTAATGAACTGCATAAATTAATAAGGAAATGTAGTAGTGAAATTAACTAGCATCATACTTTTAGAAATATATTGTTTCAATTGCAAACTAAATATATTTTCCTGTTTTTTGCTTTATTGCAAAAAAAAGTATTTAGAAATAAATATTTTATGAGAAAATAATTTCCAATCTACTTATTAAAAATGTTATTGCATAGTTTTGCACAAAACACTGTCTTATCATTGCAGTTCCCTGCCAGATATGAGTAGAGAAAATAGGGAGAGGAAAACACAAAAGCAAAGAGGAATGGCATTAAAAGGCTTCCTGCAACTCCTGTTCCAACCTTTCATGGTTGGGCAATGGATTTGCATACAAGGCATTCCAAGAAGAAACTATATAGGGTAAGAGATATATAGCAAACCCCAGCATTGCACTTGTGCTACTTTGGCCTCCATTTATTCGTTAGTGTGAAAAATGACTTTTTTTTCCAAATTACCAAAATGAATGAATAAGCAAAGGCAGGCTGTGAAGTCATATCTATTTAGTGAAATCATTGCCATCTGAGTTCAACATTTTTTGATTGATGTCATCAGATATTTTTATTAATGTCAGCCTTGATAATCTCTCAGTTAGGGCCATTCTCACAACTCTAACTCCAGCTCTGAATTATCTACTCAACTTTTAACATTAACTGAGAGATCATTTTATATAGTATTCAGTGTCTATGACCCCTAAGAATGGTCTTAAGAGCAGTGTCTAAAGATGTTATTTAAAATCCATTTGCCAAGGTGGTGTAGAGCAAAGAGAAAAGGTAACACCTTTTCCGAGAGCTTAAATAGGTGGATGGACACCTGAGAGAGAGGCCAGCTCACTCTGAAATAGTTGCTGGAACTCTTAGAGATGCACAGCCTCTCACGGGTATAGCAATCCTGTACAATCTAATTGATGCTAACCTAAGTTACCTGTTGCAAAGCCTTTCAGTGCTTTTGTTATCTGCATAAAATATCCATTGGTTTATTTTGATTATAAAGAGGAAAAACAAACAAGAAGAAACCAGAAAAGACTCTAGAACAATATCTTTTCTCCCTTGGTCAGACTTAGCACCAATATTTCATGAGGGCTTTCTTCCTCTGAAAGACCATTGTTGTCACCTCTTTTCTTGGTAATGTGTATATTATGGCAGTACCAATGACAGCACTAGAAATTGTGTAGTACATGTTATGCAACAAATAAATACAAGCAAGAGAAACTGGAAATTTCTTGTAGTGCTGGGTCTACTTTTTCTATATATATGTATAGAACACATAAACATACAATGTGTGTATATATATATTTAACTATTTATCTATTAAAGTAATTATGAATTTTCTCTGAACATGTTCTCATACTTAGCAGTGGAATTTGGGTGGGACTACTTCACTACACAGAATGAAAAAATGTGAAGGCCTTGATTGTTTAAGGGCTGTATGCTAGAAAAGGGCTATAAAACTACAAAGAACTTTACTCACAATACTGAATATCATGTGGTGAAATGTTTGTATTTAGCACAAACCCTTGACTGAACTATATAGTCTGAAGCAGTAATCTTCAGGTAAAAACAAAAAGACACATAAAAGAAAGATGGTCTTGTCTTGCATTCATATTGCATTACTTGGAAAAAAAAAACCCCAGACCAGTTAAAATCTATCCCCCTTTGACTTGAAAAAAGGAAACAAAAAGACTTCAGCTAAAGTTTTCTCAAATATATAAAGAGAGTTTTCATATCTCCATTTCCATGGTCCAGGAGATCCAAGGAGATTTAGAGCTCCCAGGTAAACTTAAGACCTCTAGATATAGTTGTCTGCAGTGGAAATTATATTCTCTCATGATTTTTCTTTCTTGTAGAAGCATTTAGAAGCTTATGTAGAGATGAGTTGCACTATGACTGTTACTATCCAAGTATATAAAAAGCAGCAGCCTGAATTTAAAAAATAAATATAAATACAGATGGATCTGACGAATGAAAACTTTATTACATCCATGATACAAATTAGGAGATTAGTCAGAGAGGATAAAGAAGGAACCCAAGAGCTTGAAGAAAATGCCTAATAGAACTAGAAAGATAATTCAATATTTTCTTAATATCAGTTACTACTAATTCACAAAACATTTAGAAGATAATGATTCAGATAAGTATTTGAGATATTTTTGGTTTATGGTTGTGTGTTTATGTTATTGAAATGTGAAGAACTTCTATAATATGACATAGAATACACAATGCTGTTTTATATCAACATGTATTCTTGTTTGATTTTGAGTCTTTACCCTCTTCACATAACAAAATTATAAGACTGCAACCCTTTGATTGCCCTGAAAATTTACAGCTTCAAGCAAAATGTATCTCATTAAGACTATTTAATTATTTAATTACTTTCAGCTGGAAATATTTTCAAGAAAAAATTATGATGCTGTGAATAGATATCTAAAATTTCATTTTCTCCTAAAATATAGAAGAAATGTTTTTCTTTCAGGGTTTCCTCGTGTGGAATACTAGTCCTTGGATATTTTACCTGTCAAATATTAAAAAAATGCTTTAGTTTTCCTCCTATTGCATGTTCACGCAATGATCATAATAAATATTGCTTTATTTTTGCCAGTTTACAAATTGAGCACCATATACTTTTCCTTACGTGGGAAAGTACAAATAAAGGTAATTTTTAATCACATAATTGTGCTGCCATTTGCTTCCTGTATTTATATAATGATTACAACATTATTCATGTTGTGGTCTTAGGTTCAGAAAGAAGAAAATAAACATGAAAATCACAGAAACATGTTTTGACTTGTTTTTAGGAAGACTACGTTTTGTTTTATTTGCTCATGTGTAACAAATATGTAGTTGGGTAGACTCACCGATTATGTTGGATTTACAGTAAATGTGTTCACCTCCAACTCTCCTCTAATGAGCAAGAAACTTTGCTTTCTGCTACACTCCGGTCTGGTCAGTACTACCTAACTAGGAAAAAAACAATTGCTATACTTCAGCAACAGTTTTCCATAATGCAATGTAAGAGTCATTACTTACTGTTGTATTAGTGGGTGACCTTTTAGAACGTTCAGAATTTATAGTGCATTCTCCAGCATAACATACTTTTATATTTTTCTTTCATTGTAAAAACTATGCCATTTAAATAGTCTCAGTGAAATCTCAAAGCAAGACAGGAAAGTAAAAGTAAGCATTCTTCCTGAAGTTTAAAATCCACCAAAAAAAAAAAAAAAAAAAAATAAGAGAGAGTAATCTACCCAATAAATGGGGCTGTAACTCAACCTCTCCAAAATGGTGGCAAAATGCCAAATACTTGCCATTTCAAAGAAAATGGCTCAATTCCATTAAGAAGGAAATATCCTAATTCACAAATAGACACAGTGGGTAATGTGTTAATAACACCATTATCAGCTGATAACACGGTGCAGTTAATGTAGCTCAGCATGAGTTGATTTTACCACAAACCATTGTTTCCTTTTAAAACAGCATGAGATCTTGGGAAAAATCTCTCAGCATCTCACTATGGGGACTTAATGAACATTAGTCACCACCGTGCAGAAACAGGGAGGAAAAAAGATACTTTATATTTCTTCTGTTTCATGCTGTTCCATTCAACCTCGCTTAATTAATTAGTTCCTTTAAGCAATGTATCTGATCCTGGGCTCTCTGACTCTTACATTATTATGATGGACAGTTTTCTTGTAAAAAAATTTTGAAAACTCTCCTCAGCAAGTATCAGAACACTTAAAGTGATACAAGGTTGTATTTCACAAATATAAAACTACCAAATAGGACCATCTGCTTTGCATTTTAGTACTAAGTTGTCAGAAAGAATGGATGAGAAGCGGAAATCCTTTTGGTGGAGCTGCATCTCTGAATCCAGTGTGTCTTTATTCTATGTTGGCACACGCAAATCATACCTGGATTGGATGTACAAGCAACCACCTTTGGTTGTTCCAGGTTTCCTTGAGTTCTAGTTAAGTTCATATACTTGAAATTGAAGTGCATATTAAGACAAAAAGAAATCTTTCTTGCAAAATAAATCCATAAAAGCTGTTTGGTACAATGAATTTTCATTATATGTCAGAGTTGGAAAGGAAATGTTAAAGATGAATAAGCGACCCACATTACAAATAAAGTTTGTTCCACAATCTACTAGACAATTGATTCCACTGGAAAATAGGGCTGTGTTTGTGTAAATACTGGTTGTGATCCAGACAGATGTTTTCATTTTATAAATCATGAGAAGCATAATGCTATGCCTTCATAAATTTAATGGTTAATATAGAAGTATAGAATGAGGCATGTATTCATAGTTTGTAAGTGAACTTTATCAGAAATTTAAGTTTATAATAAGATTTAATTCTACAAACCATATTTCTTATTAGACGCAAGAGACCATGAAAAGATTCTGAAATTAATCTAGTGATTTATATCTATGCTGGCTGAATCTTCTTTCTATTCCTTTATCATCCTACATCCATCTTCCACTAGATTATTTCCTACCTTATGAAAGTGGTAGCTATTTTTACAGTTGATCTAACTGAACAGTAAGAAAGGATTTTCCTAAGTAGTTGATACCTCTTTTTTCTTTTTTAATTACTGAGAATTCTTTATTTTGTAAACAGCCATTTACCTTGCATTATTCTGCAGGGGAAAACAAAAGTAGATACTGTACTTATTTGAAAATTAATTCATAAAAGAGTGATGAAAACTTTTCAGCCCTTGAGGTATGATAAGAACAATTAATTATCCTAAGATGAATCCACTCACTCCTGAAAGGAGGCAAAGTTCAAGATATTTCAGTAGTTTCTATATAGGGTTAATTGCTTTAAGAAAGGATTGAAAGCAGTGTGTTCTTCTATCTCAACAGAATTTTCCAATGGGTTGAAATGGCAAGATTGCTAGAGAATATTTATTAGCTTTAGATGAGGAATTGTTTCATTTATGCATTGTGACCATACATGAACTTATAACAATTCTAAGGATGTCTGTTCATCTGTATACACACAAAGTAAGATGACAGATACGGAAAACAAATGGACCTTAAGAAAGACACTGCAATGCCTAAAGTAAAATTTAGGTAGATTTTTTTTTTGATTCAGAGTTGAGGGGAACAAATGCATCTTTACCTCACTAATTTGGCTTCTAACAGATTGGAATTCTAAGATTTATCAAAACAAAATGTTGCTCAAAATAAAGAATTTTTTCCACAGGGCTAAACTGTATATTTCAGCAACAAAACTTAGTTCATAAACTAAGTATCAAATATTTCATGCCAACTGCATGGATAAATTTTTAATTATCATTCAATCAGAGCTTATCCTGGCTAAACTATGGATATCAACAGTACCTGTATTACAAAGAATATAACTTGCCAATCTAACTGGCACTGACTTGTTAAATAAAGTTACTTTTCACAACTAGCAGTTTTTGTAAGCCACAGCAATTGTCACTGTAGCTGCCTTCACACAGGGTGGAGGTGTTCGTGGTGAACATGTTCACCTGGAGTCAGTTGTACCTATGTGCCATCTCAGCAGATCAGATGTTAGCCAACTCTGGCAGAAATCCTGTGAATGGGTTGACAGAATCCTTGAGCCTATATCTGCATACCCTGATGAGTCATAAGGAATGTTGTCTGTTTGGGACTGTGATAAGTGTGTACAAGCATGATTTATCCTGTCTAAGACAGAGAAGAGGAATCTGAGCTGTACAACACTCTACAGCTGTTTCAGAATCTTCTGGCTAAAAGAATAACCATATATTTCTAGAAAACCTGGCAACAATTTTACTGAACTTAGGAATGTGAAGAGCTTGATCCGTCACCTCTTTCAAAAGTGGCAAATTCACATTTAATGACTGAACTTTTAATGTGTTTTTTTTTCCTGTAGTTATGAACTACACATTATCTTCAAGAGGGTTTTTTGCTTTGTTTTCAGCATAAAAACCATTCAAACAAAGGAATTCCTTGATGTGAATCTTTCCTTTATTCTACCCCAACTTAAAATGGTGAAAGTAAAGCAGAAAAGAAAACCAAACTTTCTTAATGGTGAAAGCAGGACCTATGACTTCATGTATTTTCTCACCTCCCCAGCTGTTCTGTCAAAGCCTTTTCCCTCTCCTTCCACACGTCTTTCCATATTTCAGCAATACTCATCTTAGGCAAGAAACAGCTGCATCAAAGCTAGTCTGCAGTCAAATTCAAGACAATCACGTGATGAGAATGTGTCTGCCTTTGGATGGACAGCTGATACTAAAATAAATATGCTAACAGATTTCTGCCCTCTCCCTTTCAGGGATGCTGATCTTGGGTCTGTATAGGTAAGTGGTCATTTCCTAGCAGCTTTTGTTCCAATTTTATTTGGTATCAGTATAAATTAACCAATTGGTTCAGAAAGTTATTAAAACAGATAGGTTAAATAAAATTCTTTAGTAAACAGGCTAAGAAAATGGCATGTGCTTTGTACTGGATATCACACTCCTGTGAAGCTGGGAATGATGTTCACAGCTGATATGCATAAGAATAAAAATTTTTGAGTATATGTGAAAGATGTTTAAACATATTGGCAGCAGCAGGTGACATAATAATAAAGATTAAAGCCATATCTGTTTTTACAAAAAAATTGAATTGTGGAATATTTTTCACTGTTGTCATTATTGTTGTTTTGAAATGCTAATATATCATGATTCATTATGGCAGTCTTTAGAGTTAGGATTTTATTCAGCTGGAAAAAATAAGATGTTTGAATCACTATAGTAGGTTTAATCATTTCACAGTTGCTATATGGCTGTATTAGTTTAATATTTAATACAAGTTTTGAGAAGAATAAAAGCTTTAGACAGACTAAATTGCATTTGCCATCAGTGAAAAGAGAACTTACAAAAAGTATAACTTACAGATGATCTGCAAGTTAAAAATTGCTCTACTTCTCCATCAGATTATAAACTTTGGTTCTCATCTCAGGCACAGCAGAAGAACAGTTTCCTGTGCAGAGAGATAGGGGAGGATAAGAACGTTCTCCGTCAGGAAAAGCCCAATGAAAAATGGAGTTGGGATCATGTTACATATACATATACACAGAGATTTCTTAGTCCATTGTGCTGTGTATGTTATATGTCACTTTCCTCATTAAGACTACTCTGCCATTTCACTTGTATTTCTGTTTTCAACACTGGAAAACTAACATTCAATAGTAAATTCTGGGAATGATGCATAGAGCACTTGCTCTATGACTCCACTTCAGAAATAAACGTACATTTGTGGGACAAGGAGTTATCCAAGATGAGACAGTGTCAGCATCTAACAGAACTCTTCTTATGCAGAAACACATATCTCAAAATAAAGACTAATAAAGTTACTTTTGAACCTCCATTTATAAATTGCTCTTGCTAGTAATAAGTCCTATAGCAAAAAAGGTTGTATATGAACTACAGTTTTTTCCTAATTCTCAGAGTTTTGATAATAATCTGTTTCTTTAGTTTGAGCAGAAGGATGTGGTTTCATTCCCATTTTTGGTTCTTCTTATAGTCTTTCACAGAACAGTTGTGTACCATAAACTGGAATTTTTCCTGAAATTTATAAAAGGTTTTGCTTACATTTTCCAGATAAATAAATATAAAACTATAAACCATAATATACAACTTCAGCCAAGAAGCATTTTATCTTCTTACTTGCTTTGCTAAGTGTGAGAATATCCCTCATGATGTGTTGAACGTAAATAAGGCTGTCACCTAACCAATTGCTCTTTGAATGTGTTGTAACTGTGGCTCTTTGTTTTCTATCCTGTCAATAGATCAGGATGAAGATATAATGTTCGCCTTTTAAAATTAATTAATATGAGCCATAGATGTGCCCTAGAGGGATTGTTATTTTCCTTAATTATTTCTAAAATAGCTTTTCTTTTTTTTTCACTATGGTTAAATAAGAACCCAGAATCTTTTAACTTAAAAGATTATCAACAGAGCTAGAACCTGAAATGAAGAGAAATTAATAATTTTTGGAAGAAAAGCAACAGAAATCTGTATGGGCTAAGAAATCCCAAGTACAAAAGACTCTATTTTGCTTTGTTTTCTACTACTTTCTGTTAGATGTTTAGAAAATATCAAAACTGTGGAGAAAATACTATCACAAGTCTAAGGATTATCTGGAGTAAGTTCTACATCATGACAGTTCTATAAGATGAATGTGAAATTTATACATTTAGGGATTTCTGCAGTTGTATCAATGGAGGATGTATGTTAATTGCACAGGAAGGTCCTTAGAGCGTTAGGATTAACTGATTGAACAGAATGTTTCAATTGAAACCTCTTTTCTCATATAGATCTACTACAGTTTATAAAAAATGTTACATGTAAAAAATAAAATTGCCACAGAAGCAGTATCATGACCTGTCAAGATCATTAATGCATCACCAATTTTTAGGTTACTGGATTTCTAAGATGTCAAGATGGACTCCATGTTTTTTATTCTGAAATGTCTTGATCTGTCAGAGCAGCACACATACATTGATCTGTGAGTGTTGTGTATAATCTTGTTTGAACTAGATTTTTGTTGTTGTTGTTTTAAATTTGAAAAAAAAAAGATCAACATCTCCTAAAACTGAGAGGAAGAAAAAAAAATCAACATCAATGATTTTTTGTATGTTGGATAGGAGATACCTGACCATCTACTGATACTACTGGTTGCATCACTTTGTAAGTAACATGTCACTGTGATATTTTATCAAATATGTACATTCTGATTACATCTGTAGATAAAAACAAAGACAAACAGAAGACTGTTGCTGAGTCAGGTCTCTTCAAGGGCAAAGCCACTTAAGGTTTTTTCATACAAATCCAGCAAGAAAACTTATCACATAGACATTTGATTTTTCCTTTAACATAGTTCTTCCTGAAATTATATACTCATATTATGTATTCAACTTGTTACAAAATATATAATTTATAATGTTATTATAATATAGTTAACAAAATCTGCTAATAATTCAGTGATTATCTTTGATGCTGGGAAGAATTGCTTCATTCTTATGTTAAGTACTTGGCTCCTTCAAAAAAATTGAGCTATTTTCTGACACCAGTAAGTAGTAAGGCAGACTTTCATATAATGACACACTGTGGGCAAGTCTAAACTGCAGTGTAGTAATTTTGAAGTAAGCACTATTTTGGTATGAAGGAATTTTTTTTCAGTGATCAGGTTCAAACTATAGAAATGTGTTGCCTTTCTTGCTTGTATTTGCCCTAGCCATGATTTAGGTACAATGAAAAGTACAGACTTTCAGGCTTTAAGCATTATTAGAATAATCAGTAATGTTGTTTGAAAATCTCACTAACTTCCTGATCACCCAGGAGTATAACATTTTATCTTCTGCAATCTTTCTGTACCATAGATCATCGGAAATGAAGAAACCTGACACTTTCAATGCACGTCTTTCCAAATTCCTCTTCATATTTATATATTCCTTCTCTGTCTCTACATTTATTACTTGAGCTGCCTCTGCAGAGTTAATTCCAGTTCCAAGAGTTTTCTACATTTTAGCCTTATCTGTCCATTCTATTTCACCATGATTTCTTGTCTTATGCTACCAATATTCCTTACAGCAATCATGACATTGCATTAGATATATTTTTCTTCATTTGACTACTTTTAACCTCTCACTTAGTGCTTGTCCAAAGTCTCTGAAAGCAATGGTAAAGGCATCCATTGAAGTTTAGTTTAGCTTTGTTATATCAATAAAAAGCTAATTTAAAAAAATATAACATGCTCTGCTACTACCTGTGCAAGCTACTGTGTAAATTTACATTAAAAAAAATATTATATAAGAAATTTATTGTTAAAGTCAGTGCTGCTGTTATCACTAGTGAAATACCACCTGCCAAGATGTACCATATCTAATGAGTCCAATACACAGCATTCATCTATTCTTTCTCGTGATAAATTGCATTTTAAATATATCATATATTCTGATTACATTGTTTATTAATATTGATGTATGCTTGATCTACTGTCTAATAAATTTAAAGCTGATTTTACACATTGCTCTGCTTGGAATAGTAAACTGCCTTTTTACTTTGTTTTAGTGTGAAGCATAAAATAGCTCAAAATAAGTATGACCGACTATGAAAAAATCCAGGGAAAATGTGATGAAAACAGCAGGATATCCTTGGTTTCACACTTCTTGTTCCAATGCACTTATGATTTCCAGAAAATCCCATCAAGTGGCTTTTAGTGATCTGTCCTAGAACAAAGCCAGTCTCAAGGCATAAGCTCTGCTTTTGATATTGTGCCTGAAAGATACAGTCATCAGGTTCTGATGACAAACCACATTAAGTTAGAAGGAGACAAACCAAAATAATTACGGAAATACCTGTCTATAAAAGATGCCAATGAAATATAAAAGTTGCTAATAGCATTTTACCAGAATAGTTACTAAGCCAAACATGTTTCAAAATTGTTGTCAACAGCCTCCCTAACCAAAAACTTATCTACAGAAAACCATATTGTTAATTGATAAAAAATAGTAACTATAACAATCATACAAAACAAACTGATTCTTCTATAAGTCTGGTAAAGCAAATGTAGCTATATGTCCAAAAGCAAAGAAGTCATTCTGCATCGCTTACTTAAAACAGAGTCAGTCTTTGATGACTATTTGTGATTTAATAAAATGGGTTTTATTTGAATAAAATATCTCTTTCTTAAAAAGAGGAATTGATATGAGTTTGCATAAGAATATTGGCTTTTTCAGAGAAACAAAGAGCAGAACTCCATCTAGTTCTCTTTTCCCTTGCAATCATAGAAAGCAACAAATTTGGGCATATGCATTCAGATTTCAGTGGAGATGGCCTCTCTCTGTAGTGCACACTAAAAGGGAAATTTAAATATTCCTTTACCCTGACCTGGAAGTAATTTCTTATTTTCAGCAATTTTCTGTTTTCCCTTTTTGTTTCAAATATACACTTGCTTTTGCAAAAAGAAAAAAGAAAAAGGAAAAAAAGAAAAAAGAAAATGAGAAAAGAAAAAAAGTATTCTACTTGTTAATACTCATGGTGAACAAAATATGTGATTATTATCAGTAGATAAGTTAATTATTTTTCTTTATCCTCCAGGTATCTAAATGCTCATGGCTGTTTTATCTTTATAACTGTATGTGCCACTGTGCCTTCAGAAGTAAACACACAACCTGTAAACATGTTTTTGAATAGTATCATGCAATGGGAAATCTTATGATCCAGAAATACTTCCCTGAGATAATTTTCCTGATGTTTGGCAGTTCTTATTCAGAGAGGTGAGAAAACTTAAATAAAAACTACCTTCTGACCTCTAGTATTAAGCTGAATTTCTTCTTATATGCTTGTGCTTCATTCAATTAATTGTTTTCTGCTAACATGAGTGAGATCAAGTTACTTTAACATTCCCCAAAATAAAATGTCTGTGCATAAAAGAAAACTTGCATCATGGATGAAAGTTCTGTTAAATTTCTGTAGAGCTACAAAGCTCAGCAGAAACTATTCACTAAGTTTGCAGAAAGAGAAAAATCATTCCTACAGTTGCAAGTTTCTGAAGTAAAAACTTCCCAGCAAAAAGTGCAAACCAGGCCAGCAGGAATAAACAAGCAGATTGCTAAACTTGTAACCATGTTATTTAATAAATCTGTTAAAGCAACTTGTTACTTCAGACAGCTGGTTATGTGGAGTAGGATTGCATATGTGGATGAGATCACACGATTCACACTACCTAAAATCTCCTTAGTTCACACTACCTAAAATCTCCAGAGCACAGTAAAATGATAGAGTTATGTAGCACTTTCACTTCACCAGGTTGCTATATTTATCAAAGTAGTTCAACTTTAGTAACTGAGAAAGCAGTGTGGTCTAAGATAGTGTCACTATAATTCCGATGCTTGGAACCACCTTACTATCTCATATGCCCACTACCTCATACTCCTCAGAGATACTCCTTTATTCTTATCTGACATGTCATACTAGGTGAAGGGTAGACTGATAAACTTCAGGAAGGACTATTTATCTTATAAGACAGTGCTGCCACAGTACTATCCTGAAGCTTAATAAAACCTTATTGTTCCTCATTTATCCCAGAGTGGCTAGCATGTCCTCCTTCACACAATATTTATTAACTTCACAAAATGAGTATTTTAACTCTTTTGCATGATAGACTATCCATTCTCCTGGGCATCTTATTAATTTTCATAGCTCACGGTATCTAGTTTGAGTTTGTCTGTCTCAAACATGTAAAAGTATCTCGCCAATGTTACAAGCCCCTATCTGTTACAACTTCTCATTTGAGCAGATCCAGCTGCTTTAGGTATATTTTCGGTTTTCAAGAAAAGAACAGACAACTATGTTTTCCTTCTTTCTTCTGCACGTGCTGGGGTGGAAAGAAAACGTAGCAAAATTATAAATTATAAACTGTATTTAACAATCAAGAAACACAACATACATTAAACATCAAAACAGTTTTTATTAACTGTATTTTGATAAAGAAAAAAATAATTAAAAAATAAAGGTCTTATGGAATGATTCACCACATAATTTGCAGGTCAAGCATCCAAACAGCAAAAACTATGAAAAATAAGAAAATGTACTGCTATCCATAGCTGTTAAAAATTTAGATACACAAATATGAACTACAGGTAGGGTTGCATCTCTGTGGTGTGCTTAAGTGGGTAGATGATACCTTTAGATACGTACAGAGTATAGTTTCTTCTGAGCTGCTTCACTGGCTAGCTTGGTCTCCTGACCACCATATGATGCAGATTTGTGGGTCTGAACCTCAGACAGAAATGTGGTTACGGCATGGAAGAAGGACTCTCACATGGGAAGCAAATAGGTTTATTCAACCCCAAGCCCACGTGCAGAGTGAGTGCTCTGGGGTTGCCCATTAAATACCAGGGGCATCTCCTGGGCAAGGTGACACCCAGAACCAATTTAGGCAATGGAGGGGAGTGACTAAGAACAGGGGGCATTGGCAGGGCCATCTAGGGATGGAAAGGGGAGTGGGGAACTTGATGCTTGGCTGAGTCACCTGAAGCTTCGCCAGAACTCCCAGGCTTTAGGGTGTGGTGGCAGTGTAAAAAGATCAGGGAAAGGCTACAGGGAATTGGGAATGGGGGGTATAGGGATAAACCATTACAAAAACCAATAACAAAACATACAGAACTTTAGGAAACCCAAAATGCACATTGCAACAACCGAGTGCCACATCTAGTCTTTTTTTNTTATTATTATTATTATTATTATTATTATTATTATATTGTCTATGGAATTTACCTAATTGAATTTTACTAAAGCATCACTTTATCAAGTCTTGGTGTTATGAATTATGCTGTCAGTACTTTAGTTTCACTTTAGTTGATAGTCCATTTACATGACCTATGGCTGCTAACAACTCCTATATTTCTATCTGTATTTCCCCAGTAGCACCTATCTGTATCTCTTTTTGCAAGGTGCTTTGTGACACCCTTTGACAATTCTCCTGGCAGCTATAGCTCCCCATGTGACAGGCACAATATGTTCTGCAGGTCTGACTGGCTTCTATTCATATTTGGGTCTAAACAATTGAGAAGCCAATCACTTATTCAGAGAAGAGGGGTCATGTTTTGCATTTCAGAATGTCTAAATAAACATGCTGTGAATGTTTTATGAATGAAGCAGTCATATTTTACTTTTAGAAAAAATCCCTGATTTAATATACTAAATAGTATTTTTTAAACGCCTACTATTTTAAGGATGCAGAAAATAAAAAAATAATAATAAAAATCTCTTGTGCTTTCGTTTTTCTCACAGGCTTGCAACACAAAGGGAACTTTCGGTTCTAACAGAGTCTTTTGATGTGAAATTTTCTTTAGATTAATTCCAACTTGTTTTTTTCATCCTTTGCACTGAATATGCTAATAGAATTTACTGAATACAGCTCTTTTTGTAAGTTTCTGCATTTTTCCTTTACTGTAAGCTGTAAATCAATAGTAACTGATTCCTGGGGCCAAATATGTTGACAGCAGCTTAATCAACTTGTGTCCATGTTACTTTCAATGTCACCTCTAGCCACAAGGCAGTAAATTCTTTCAGAGCATTTTTCTTTGAACTGTTCTGCTATATTTTCTCTTTGTTTGTTTTAGAACATAATTCTGGTCCTTTTCCTCACAAAGTGTTTTTAGTCAGCAGTTTTAGAGAGTGCCTCTTTCCTCCCAGCCCTACTTGTCTTCTTGTATTTCCTTTATACTTGCCCTCCTAAGAATTTGTACAAGTCCTTTTTGGCAAGACTAATATGCTTGATAATAATAGACATTTTATGATTGCAGAAAATTGTACTGAGACTGAGGTAAAGTACTCCCTATTCGTGCTATATGTGTCTATCTGTGTCAGAGATCTGGCTAAATTCCAGTCAAGGTTTCTCAAAAAAAATACAACATGAAATAAATTTTCTAAAATCATCAATTGGAAATATTATTTTGGGGAAGAAATTATGAAAGAGAAACCAATAAATAAGAATATTCTATATTCAAAAATAGAAACATCAAAGTCTTTCCTTTGGTAAGTCATATTGTTGTTTGTAACGTATAGTCTAGAATTGTTTTGTGCACCAGGTCATCAACAACTTTGGAACATCCTAATTTGAAAGCTTAACTGTAACAGGTTGACGAACACAATTATTAAAAAAAAATTTTTCCCTAACAAAAACATTAATCGTCCACCTAAACTACTGGATGTAACAAGGAAAATGCCCCATCAGTTCCTCAGCAGACAGGAAAGCTGCTATCTTAAATCTATAAAATTACTTATTAATATTACTGCAGAATATGAAAATTATACAGTTATAGTGGTTTCATAAAGCCCTACATGTATCCATGCCAGCCAAGAGTCAGTCTTACAGTCACTTTGTTAGGTTTAGTCACTAAAACTCAGTACAAAAATATGGCAATTCAACGGAGGCGTCTGTCTTAGAAAAGAATCTGTAAGGAGGAGTTACTCACATCAAATAGCAAAGTCTACCTATGACATTATTGTTAAAGATCCATGATATGTGGTTAGGCATTTTGGGTTTTTTCCCCTTTAAACCTTCTTTCTTTTTAAAACAAAACTAGATACTTTTCACAGGTGGGACAAAGTAAAAGAAATTGTAGCGGATATGGGTACTAGATTAGTTTCAAAATTTACAAGACAGTATATTCTGAAACTAGGCTATTCTTCTAAGCTGAACACCTTCCTAGATGGGATCTAGACTTATATTATTTAGATCTAGCCTTCTCTTCCCCAAATGAAGAGATTGTTTTCAGTCAGGCAGAAAGTCATGTAGGCTTCTGTCGTGGCACCTGTCTGCAATTACTAGTCCCTGGTATTACTAGTTAAGCTCCAGGACATATCCAGAGAAGTCTCCCTGATTGCACAGATATTCTTCCACTTCTCAGACCCCTTTCTTCAACAGAAATCTTCATCTTCTTTCCAGGATTTTAAGATCACTGTTGTCTCTGTTTAAATAGTGTATGTGTACAACCTATGAACAGCCTTCCAATTGATAATTCTCTCTCATTTTTTTGTTATTTGAAGAACTCAGGACTTGTTTTCTTAACTCACATTTTACCTAAAATGTATAGCCAGCCTAAATCAGTTGTAGCTTGCAAGCAGGTTTCTGCTTGAGAAATCCGAAGTTCAATTTTGAACATTTACACACTCAGTTACCAATGACAATTACCACCTGGTCTCTGTCATTCTTCACAATTTTTTGCTTACTATAACCCCCAAGCAATTTTAAAATTTTGACTATGGGGTTCACGTATATGCATTTACTAAATTCAGCTAACATTTGGACAGATATAATTTTCTGATTTGACTTAAAGTGTCAAGTATTAAGAATTTATTTTAAGTAGTAGCCTACTTCCTTTTGATCACTCCAGCTTACAATCTCAGCATGTAACCTAAGTCATCTTAAAATAGAAGCTAAAAGCAAACAAGTAAAATTAGTAGCTCAGACTTTTTCCTGAAATGTGCTCTTTGTCCAGTTCAGTTTATTTAATTTAAACCTGTTTCTTCCACACCTAACAAAAGTACAGGAGCCTTGTGTTCTCTGCGAATGTTTTCTGAAGATTTCTTTAAAGATGTTTCTGACAGATTTCCATTTCAATGCATTGAGAAAGAAAATATTTCTCAGGGTTCATTTTTTAAAATATAAGCCTCCTGAATATAGCCTGGAAAAAAATTGCTGCACTACATAATAATTCTAGATATTGTCACACACGTGCTGTATTTGGGAAGGCACAGGAAAACTGTGTGTATAGAAAATAATATATAAACAAATTCTCTTGCATAAGGTAAAGTCAATTTCATTTGGCTCAAGGAGATAGTATTTGAGTTCAGAGCTTTTGCTTATTCTTTCTGAAAGTTTTACCTTTTTAGTCTTAAAGCACAAGAAATTACTGGTTTAATTTCTTTAATTCAGCCTGAAGAAAAGAAAGCTCAGGGGATCTTATCAGCGTATACAAATGTCAGAAGGGAGGAGGTAGGGTGTGGTCAGTGCTTTGGCTACCAGAACCTCAACCAGCTGCTCTCTTGTTACTCCTTTTTAATGGGGCAGAGGAGGAAAATAAGATGGAACAACTCATGGATTGAGATGAAGACAATTTAAAAGGGAAAGCAAAAATTGCACATAGAAGCAAATATAAAAAAGAATTTTATTCTCTATTTTCCATCAACACCAAGACACCCATCCACTTGTTAGGAAAGAAAGGGCTCTACATGAGTAGCAGTTTCTTGGGAAGACAAATAACATAACCACAAAAGTCTCTGTATCCTCCCATTTACCCTCAAACTTTATGTTGTAGGGTATTATATGGTGTGTGGAATACCACTTTGGTCAGTTTGGGTCAGCTGCCCCAGCTATGTCCTCTCCCAGCCTCTTACCCATCCCCAGCCTACTAGCTTTTGTGGGAGGGAGAGGTTGGAGAGAATTTGAAGCGAAAGTCTTGATGCTGCCCATTTAAGTATTCAGCAACAGACAAAACACTGGTATGTTATCAACACTGGTTTAGACACGAATGAACAAATTAGCACCATAGAGGCTGCCATGGCAACAGCTAACTGCATCCCAGCTGGACTCACCACAAGAATAGAGAGACTGTGGTACCCAGTGACAAGACAGCTGGCAGTGGTCAAGGCATGAAATACAGGAGGTTCTGCCTGGACATAAATAAATTATTTTTTAATGTTCAGGCAGCTAAGCAATACTACAAGCTGTCCTTGAAGAAATGCAAAACCTGTCTAGACATGTGTAAGAACCCAAAAACTTGCTCTATGAGTCTCTTAAAAGAGCTTTCTTGTTTGTTCATGTACTTTGAATTAGATGCATTCAAGAAACACTGATAAGATATTCTTGAGAGGTCAAAACAATAAAAAAACTTTACTGGCAACATCAGAAGATTAGAGAAATCTGACAAAAAGCTCAGAGCAGCTTTCAGTCAACATAAAACATCTCACAAAGCACTAACTTAGCCCATTTCAACTTAGCCCATTCCAAGCCCATCTGATTTTAAGTTACAAAAACTCTGAGAAGAGGGAATTAGAAGAAGAAAGAGAGAAAATACATGGAAAAGAACAAATATAGCTACCACTCCTAGTCCTGGCAGTGTTCAGCTGATAGAAATTTCAAGAAGAGGTAAGGTCAAAACATGTACTTGCCTCATTCCATGGGTTAAATATCCTTTGGCTTTCCTGGGCCCTTCTCCCAGGTGGGACTTCCATTCATCTGGCCACTCTGGGGCTCGATGGGGCTCCAGAGGCAGGTGTGGAGCATTGATGGCCACTGCCAGGCTGGGATACAGGCCTGGAGAGTGGGATGTGCAGAAAGGGGCATGGCCTCACCAGGGCAAGGCCTGACCTGCCCCTTCCCCTCACACACATCCCCTAAATGCCCTGAGCCAGCAGTCCCTCTGGTCTCCCACATGTTCCTCAGAAACCTGCTCTGGGTGGCCCAGCTTGAGCAAAGGAGTTGAACAAGATGACCTCTGGAGGTCCCTTCCAATCTGAAACTATCTGTGATTCTGTCACAATATCTAACTTTTAGTTGGCATTTCATTAATATATGTAGACTCTTCAATACAGCATACCAAAGGGCAATGTTATTGTCTGTAACATGCCATTACTTTCTGTTGCTTTATCTTATTTTCAAATAAAAAGGATACAAGGTACAGACCAGAGAATTACAATGACCAGTCAATTCACCATAAACTATTTAACAACTAGATACCTGCCTGTATATCATAGAAGTGTTGAATGAAATGAAAGAAGTTTTGTGGGCTTGTTAGTATGTCAAGGTCACATTGGTAGAGCTAATATTTATTTATTTATTTTTCATAGAAGTTTTCTACAGTTATACATGAGTTGAACTCACATGGAAATATATATGAAAACTTTATGGAGAGATTAAATGGAGTTTTCCCCCTGCATTGATGCACACATGAGAAACTTCCAGCTTGATTATACAGGATTTTCCCTAATGAAAGCAGAATGAACTTTCTTACTAAATATACTGACTTGATACATGTAGAAAGTAAAATCATTCTAGTCTATTCTATGAGGTACACCCAGTGAAAATTTATGGAAACATTATTGCTGTAATTCTGTATTTATGTTCCAGAGAAACCATACTAGATGTGAGCTGACATTATTATTAAAATCAAAAGAAAAACTAGTGAGAAAGTAGAGTAGGAAATACTTTCAAAAGCACTCACAGATTCCTTAGCATAATTAAAAAAAAGCCATCTTCAAAAATACTGCTTCAAAAAAGTCCTAAAATATGTTCCAAGTTCTTGAATGTGATTATTTTTACTCATCTACACATGATCTACAGTTTTAACTAAATCATTATCTATTAATTTGGGTATTGTTAGTTTTATTATTCTCTTACTGTAGGTAACTTACCATTTTACTCAGTAACGGAATAGTCTCAGGCCTAGATGACACATCTTTCTATAAACTGTATTTTTTTCTTTATTCTATTTAAATAAAAATCTATACCACCTCGTTTAGTTAAAAGTCACAAAGTGAAATGGCCACATTAGTGTTTTAATTAGAACTGGATGGTGCTTGTGAGTAGGATTTCCATATCATCCCTTTTATTTAATTTTGGTGTTCGCTGTGGATTAACCTTGAATTCTGCAAACTTAATTCCCTTTCAAACAAAACCAAACTCAAGGAAGTGCCCTAGAACTGAATTTAATGTACGGCAACTGCTAAAGAGCTTTCAGTCCATGGCACCACAGGAAATACTCAGGGTAATGATGGCATAACACATGTAACGTAATGTTTACACAGCCTGTTAAAGGTAGATACCTTTAATATTTGAAAGCAATTTGTTTTGTAGATCATTGAGTGCAATACAGGATGCTTTGTAAGAGTGAAATTGGATTCTGAGAAAAAAATATGTAAACTTCTCTTCTTGATTTCTGCTGAAATAGAGCTACGTGTTTCTGTAGTGAATTTAATTGATCATAATCAAGTGAAAAAAAATGAAATTTTTAAAAGAAACCCTGCTTAATACAGCTCAGTTTAATGAATAAGGGCTTCTCACTGCAGTAAAAGGCCTTTATTTTGACTATTCTACAGTACATGGAATCTCCACAGTATCTGTGTGGGAGGAATGTAGTATCTACGTAGGAGGAACCATCTGGAGTATATGCTGTTCAGCTACTCTAACATTTTTTATTGATGAAAATATACATGCAACATAATGAAGTTGAAATAAAAAATACTGTTTGGCAGAATTTGTGATAACATATTAAGGTCATAGAAAAAAATCCAGTTTTGAATAACTTATTGCAAAATGTTGGGAACAGGCAAATTTATTGGACATAGGTTGCTGCGAGTAATTAACTACTTTTTAAACTGTAACTTCAGTTTTATAAGAATTCATTACTGTATTTAGGTTAAATGTTTGTGCAACTCGAAAGGGTTTCTTCGTGTTTGACCAGACAAAGACCTGATGATGTCCAAAAGTGCCAGTACTTTGAAGTTACGGCTACTGTCTCTTTGTATTGTGTCCTCAGAACACATCAAGCACTTGTGAAAATAATGAGCAACTTCAATTTAATTCTAAAATTCTGCTACTTTCAGACACTGCAGATACAGCAGTGAATGTCACCACAGGAGCAGAAGACAACTTCTTCTCCTGGGTGATTATTTTATAATGGAGATCATAATTTCTATCACTTTTTCATTACATCTTAACTGTTCTGTCTTGCTTGGCTGCATCCAAGTACTTAATGAAAGTTGCAGCTGTTTTTTGCATAAAAGAGCTATGCTACAAAGAGGTCTGGTTGCATGCCAGAGTTCTATGTATTCCAGCCATTCAAAGACTGAATTCAAAGTCTTAAGGCTAATCTAAAAGTGCAGCTATGGAGTACATAATTAGTCAATAGACAGACAACAATGACTTTTTTCTTCCCCACCTTCCCCCCCTAATTATTATGCACATTATTAAGCAAGCTGTAGAAGACCTGGGAATAGAAAAAAAAAGACATTCCTTTCTAAGTTTCTAGGCTTCTTGTTTTGAAGTATCTCATTGACATTGCATTTGATCTGAATTCACAACCAACTCACACTGACACCTGGATCAGAGTCTCCTTAACAGTTTTTACCTCAAAATATGTTATTCATAGCAACTGAGACAAAGAAGAGAAAATGCACATAAGCCAAAGGAAAAATAATATGAGAAGACAAGCTGAAAAATCTTGACATTTTGAAGGAGAGCTCTATGAGTTTTCTAATTCTTCTTGCTTACTCAATGTAAAAATGTAAGCCTAAAAATGTATCACAGCTGAAAGATTCAGGTGCTTGTTTATTAAGAATCAGACTTATAATTTCCCTTTTAAGTTAGTTGTTTGCAAACATATTAACAAACACAAAGAAGTTGTGAAAATCTGATTTTTGAATAAGACCTACATTTGCATAAATCCCTAACGGATTGACAAAGGTTCATTATGAAGTATTTAAATTGAAAAAAAATTGAAAACAGTGAGTAGAAAGGCATATTTTATTCCCAAAAAAATCAATATAGCCTGATTTGTGCCCTTAACTGTCATTTAAAAACTCCTATGTATAAGAGAACGTTTTGTCTAAGTGTGGTCAATCATATGCATGAATCTCTCCCTTATCCAGCAAACATTTCAGACATTTCAGTATTGAATTAGCTTCCTCAGATCATAATTTGTTCAATTTTTTGTTGTTGTTGTTGTTGTTGTGGACTGATTTCAGGTGGAAAAGAATCCACATTATGTTCTCAGCTGGAACTGAACTACAATTTTAGATAGCAGTGTATAGATATTTCTACATGACTAATGCTGACAATACTTAGAGCAGTATACCTGCATGAGCAAATCAAGACCATCGTTACATTATACTCTAGGGGGTGATCTGTTGACTTTAGTGTATTATGCTCTAGGGTGGCTGATTTGTTGATTTTAGACTGTATATGGACTGAAGAACTCTTTGTTATCTAAAAGTGGATAAGATTAATTCCTGCTATGGTAATTAACAGAATGGGACATAAGGGTATACATTGTGTACATGTACTTTGAATTAAAGCAGTAGGGAACACTATGAATCAATAGGAATGTAACTGTTCTCTTGTTAATGGCAGGTGCAGTAGGAGACAAATGATCCATTCCCCAGGCTTTTGAAACTGAACTGTGAAAACAGGGTGGCTTCATATAAATAGAAAAGATTTTTAGGCATTCTAGACCTTTAAACCTGCCAGCAATTAATTTGAGAGAGAGCTCTGAGCCAAAGCTACATGATGAATATTGTAATTTTTAAAATAAAGCATTTGAATTTTGGTCTTGTCTTGATCATGTCTTGTCATGGTTTTTAGTACTAATGGCTGTAATGGCTATAGTCATTATGTCATTTCCTTCAGCCAACATGCATGAGCTCAACTGAAATGATCATAGTCACCTTCAGAACAGGCATGGAGCTTGCCACAGTTATTTTATCCTCCCACAAACCCTACAAGAATGCTGTGGTTTTGTCCATAATGAACTAATTCCTAAATTGTTAAGTAGTCAATGAATCTTCCACTTGAAAAATTGCTGCCTTTCTTAAAATTAAATGAATATACATAAAACATGTCACCACCATCAGGAAGTTCTTCAAGTTATCGATCTGCATCATTAACCATCTTTCTGGCTATCAAATACTAACATCTTTGTGAATCACGAAATACAATAAGTATTATAGTGAATAGTAAAAGCAACAGTAAATAGTATGTTATAAAGTTTTGTCAAATATTCTGTTTTGGATAAAACTTATAGTAATTATGATGAAGTAATATTTAATGTGAATAAGTGTTTCTACTCCAGTCTGCTTTCCCCTTTCTTATCCAATTAAAACTTATTCATCCTACATGTACTAAAAAATCCCCAAAACATAAAAAAATGCTGTTGCAACACTAACATTATCGCTATGATTGTTGAAACTTTGTATTATTTTTTTTATTATTCTCAGGTAAGATTACTTTTTATCTAAGTTCTTTAAGTTTCTCCAGCAAACAGATAATTTAATTATTTATCATCTCATTAGCATGCTTGTTGATATTAAATACTAAACGTGCAAGTTATTTTTGTTGCTTGATGATGATTTTCACATCTTTTGATCATTTTTGTTCCCCTTTGCTGATTATCACACGTTTGTAAGGCCCCAATTATCTTTAATTCAATGCCTCAAAACCAGATCCTTTATTTCAGTATTTTTAGAACATGAAAAAGACCAGATACAAGAAAGCAAAACACATTAGCCTATATTTCCACATCTGTATGAGAACTAAAAAAAACCCAAGAACATCACTTTGAAATCTCTGCTTTCAGTAAGCATCTATTATCACTAAATTAATACAAACTTGTAATTTTTACTTTGTTGTAGGGTTGATTTGGTTTTTTGTTTGTTTGGGTTTTGGTAATGATTGTTTAGTTTTTTTATTCTCTGAAAGATAACTTTTCCAGAAACTTTAATGTATTATATAAGTGTAATAAATAAATAAATACAGAAATTTTACTTTTAATCCTTAATTGATTTAAAATAACACACTATTATTTAACTAAGTTTACTACTTAATTATTTAATTTTGTGATTTTTAATTATATACAGCTATTTCCATTTCTCTCTCTATGGCTTTTCCCAAAATGCTGCATGTTGCCTGAAGCTATTCCAATCTTCACTGTAAGATTTTGACATTTTTAGGATGTGCTTATTAGACATTCAGGTGAGAGACTGCATTGCAACACATTCTGTCAGAATCTCAGAAGTGTTTTATGAACAATGTTGTTATGCATCTTTTATTTCCAGAATAAAAATTACTAAACTTGATAAGCCTACTAAAGACTGAAGCTGCATCTGAAAACAAGAACTAAATATATATATATATATATATATACATATATATATATATATTGTTCACAGGTCAATAAACCAAGATTTACATGTCCTTTATTAATGTATGTATTCAATCCATATTCATAATTATAAGGCTGGATTACTAATGATTAATAAGGATTCCCTTCCCACCTGAGTTAGTTTCCTTCCAGGTTTAAAATGACATTAGATGATCTCTGAGTTAAGTGAAATGGAAGCTGATGGAGCCTTCCCAACAATATCTGTCTTTAGATAATAAAATTCATATTTGACAAAGTGGAAGAATGATGCAATCTAATGCTTACAATGGTATTTAGAGAGAGTTCAACTTTGAACAATGTGAAGTTACAATGCTAATTAAATACCATGTACAGAAGGGACTGGATAAAGCTGTACAAACGTCAACATTTAAGCAGGACAATAACAAATTGCCTCTTCTTTCACCTACCTCCTTGCTTCTGTAATTAAAGGATAAGTAATATTTACCTTGTGTTTATCTATGATCACTGTGTTGGATTCAAACAAAACAAACTTGTAACTTCAACACTCATTCAGCAACAAATTTTGGTGCTCCCAAGCAGCCATGAACAGCTGCACATGTGGAAAGGAACACCATTCCAAGAAAGGATGTTATGCCATAACAGAAGAGGTAGAGTGCTGCAGGCATTTCATTAGATTAACTTACAGTGTCTCCCAGTAATTAACTTGAACCACACAATTCACTAATATGGCTATAATGCTTCTTGTAGATGCTGCTGTGTCTTCAAATTTTACCAAAGAATATGTATAATGTCATCCAACTAAGCAAATTCATTTATTAAGCAATATTCTGAATAAGATTAGAAAATTTATATTGTAACTTAAGAAGAATTTTAATACGTATATTGCCCTTAAGGTCTAATAAAGATGTTTTGTGTTTTCATTATATTTTATAATCATGAGTCCTTTCTCTGCCTTCATTGTATAGATCCCTCTAGTCCCTTTCTCATTTTGCTGCCAATCCATTCTCCTCAGAAAAAAACCCAATATTCAGCAGTTCTGCCTGTTGCATATGAAAACTGTTCATCTCTGCTATTTCATCTCCGTTGTCAGTTATGGCAAAGCTTAGACAATGCCTCTAAACTTTTCAAAATATCTAAAAATCTGAACAAAGACAAGACTTTGACATATAAGGTAGTGCAGCATTAAATGTAAATCTGCTGTTGAAAAAATATTATTCAGAAACCACTCATTTTGCTAAGTTGATACACTTTCTTTCACAGCTTTCACTTTCTCTCAAAAATAAAGGTTCACAGATAGAAGGTAATTTATATTTATAGTTTCTTCTTATTCTGTTTTTAAAAATAATATCTCTGTGGAAAAGAAAAATAATTTTCTGAACATGCTAAATGTTAAAAGCTTTATCTTGCACATAATGGAGTAACTTAGAATTAGCAATATACACTAACATCTTTTAAAAGCTTAAATGTCTTCTGAACAGCTGTTACAGTTGCAAATAAATAGTCTTTTATAGAATCAGCAAGGTTGGAAAAAACCTCCAAGGTCTTTGACCAAACACCATCATGTCAACTAAACCATAGCACTAAGCGTCAGGTGCAGTCATTTCTTAAACTCTTCCAGGAATGGTAACCTTGCTCCTTCCCTGGGCAGCCTGTTCAAGTTCTTGACAACCCATCAGTGAAGAAATTATCTGTATATCCAACCTGAACCTCCCTTGGCACTGCTTGTGGCCATTTCCTCTTGTCCCATCGCTAGTTGCCTGAGAGAAGAGATGGAACCCTACCAGACTTCAACCTCCTTTCTGGTCATTGTAGAAAGTGAGAAGGTCTCCCCTGAGTCTCCTTTTTTTTCAGTCTAAACACCCCCAGCTCCCTCAGCTGCTTCCCACGTGACACACTCTCTATACCCTTCCCCAGATCTGTTGCCCTTCTCTGGACACACTCCAGCACCTCAATATCTTTCTTGCAGACCCAGATGTTGACAGCTTCCCTGGGTCATTTTTTGCTGAAGAGCTCTCAAACTGCTCTGCCCCAAGCCTGTAATACTACATGGGGTTGCTGTGACCTGAGAGCAGGACAGAGCACTTCACATTGAACCTCATGAGCGTTGATTCACTGATCCAGCCTGTTGAGAGCCCTGCTACCCAACACCCCCACACTAATCAGTGCTCTCTGTAAACTTACTGAGGGTGCACTTGACCCCTCACCTAGATCATTGATAAAGGTATTAACAGTGGTTCCAGCGTTAAATGAGCCTTGGGAAACTGCAGCTGTGACCGGCAACCAACTGGATGTAGCACATTCACCACCACTCTCTGGGACAGCCATCCAGCCAGTCTTTCTTTTACCCAGTAAAAAAGAGCACCTGTGCAAGCCACGTGGCTTTTCCAGGAGAATGCCATGAGAGACAAAGGTTTTACTGAAGTCCAGGCAGAGAACATCCACAGCCTTTCCATCATGCTCTATGTTGGTCAGTTGGTCATAAAAAACAGGCCAGGTTGGTCAGCAGGACAAGCCTTTCTTTAACCCATGCTGGCTGGGCCTGATCCCTGGTTGTCTGGTCCATGTCATGGAACTGCAGTTAAGATAATCTGTTGCATAGTCTTAGGCATTGAGGTCACATGGACAGGTCTCTAATTACACAGGTTTTTAATGTCCCATACTTCATGTTAATTGAAAGCAGAGTTTCAATGGATATCACTATGGGAATTAGTTACCATTCTACCACAGCAATATGTTGTACAGACTTTATGATGAATATATGATAATAAGGAAAAGGCTACAAGTGTCAGCAGATTCAAATCTGGAACTGTTTGCGAGAAAGAAATCAGAAATAACCCAAATCCCCTATATAGTTCTGTCACCTCTGCTTTCCCCTTCATATCATCAACTCAGTTTTTGCACCACTCCAAGCAATAGAAGGTATTATGCAACACATAGTTGTATCCAAACTGGAACCAAACCTGAAGGTTCAGTACCAGACCAACTACATAGTAAGATTTATGTGGACTAGAGAAACTTATACAAGCCTGAGCATTTATTGATATTCTAATTAAAGAATTAAAATAGAAGAATAATTTTTATTAGTACAGTTACAGTGACAGTAACAATTATAGGTCAGTGTATCCAATTACTGGTCATTCCTTTTCATGATACAGTTAAAACTGATCTGACTGAATAGTATCTGCCTGTTTCTTTGGTGTTACTCTTACCTTTTCATTTTTATTGAACCAAAGAAATAAACCCAGCAAAACCCAAACCAGAGCAATCCCAAACAGGCAAATAAATGAAGAACACAGTACACACCTGCAGACGAGAAGTCATTGGTATTCCCAGGTTCTTTACTAGAAGGGAGATTATGTCATTCTCACTCTATCATCTGTTGAAGTTTGTATATTCTCTAAAGCTCCCCTTTTCTTTATTAATCCATGATCTATGACTTTTATGTAATTGTTGTATGTTCTATGGTATATGTGCATTGGACACTGTTTCTTTTTTTATCTCTAAAACTGGTCCCCAACTTCCAAGGTAGTATTTCTTTAATACCTATTAGTTGACCACTGATGATTTCTTTATAGTCCTGGGGACTCTATTCTTATCTTTTGTGCAGACATTCAGAGTGTATATCCTTACATCATTACTCTAGAGTCATAGATAATTATTTTTTCCCAGAGTAAGTGCTTCTTTTTACTATCTCCAGTAATAATATTAATAGAACAGAATTAGTAATCATTGACTACAAGAAAAAAAAGTTATTATAACAGTAGGTGTTATAATAAAAAATTATGCCAAACTAACCTGAAATAAATTAGATAATATACAGTTAGCTTTTTGGCAACTATAGAGTTTGCCAAAACTCTTCCAGGTAGGCCAAGTTCAGACAAAACAAGGAAGGTCAGTTAAAATTCTGGACCTTTGTATACTTATTGCAAGGCTATGTCCTGTTGGTAGTATGGTAACATACTCACTGTGTACTAGAGGACAGCAATTTTTATTTGCCCAGTTGAATATTCAGAGATAAAGAGCTCTATTTCTCCTTTAAGAAAAGGCTGAAGGGAGGGGGAAATGCTTTTTTTCTGTTTTCAGAGAGAAGTTCCCAAGGTGCTGAATTGTAAGAATGCATTAAATTGTTGATAACCAAAATCAGCCCTTGACATTGAAAACACTGGAAGAGTTCCAACAATATAACCCATTTTTCTAATTGCTACAAAGCAGCACAGCTCTGCTGAAATCAGTTAAGTGCAATGTTTGGCAGGAACTGAGAAAAACAGGAAACACACTTCCATACATAAAGCCAATTTTTTATAGAAACCTTAAGACAAATATATGATTTTATTGGCCTACATTTAGTTTTCATAGGACAAGAAGAAAATTATATTTAAAAAATAGTTTTAAAGGCTTTGCACTTTCTGTGATTGAAATTCTATTTTGTTGGCAAACATATGCAGTACTTTACATATGGTGGGTAACTATTGTAATTTTTATTTATTGGTCTCAAAAATTGCTTTTGTCCAGCAATCAAGTCTACATTTTCTTATATGACCACTGGTGAGTTATTTATATCTATGGGATCTCCTTTATAATCCTGTGCTTTCTTTTTCATATTGTATCTTATGTCTGCATTTTTTTACACTCCACTTTCCCTTTCACGATTGTTGTTGTTCTATGATATCTGTACTGATATTACTACTACTGTTAGTGTGATAAATATTTCCTTCTATATAGCATAATTACCACCTATTACCACCTATGAAAGAAATACGCCACATTGTGGTGGTGCATTTTTGGGTTCACCAGTTTTCTATATGCAACTGTTCTTTGTTTTGTACTGTTTTTATATAAGTTACCATGGTTTGTCCCATGTAACCCCATGTTCAACCCTTCTTGGTTTCCCCCAAATGATTGTCAAGTGTCAATCATAATTATGGTTCCTGTCCATCATTTCACTGCCTCGCCCTTATGTCTAGAAGGTTCTAGTGAGGATGTCGAGTGATTGGCAGGGTCCCTGGTTCTCCCCTCCCCTGACTAATTGATTGGTTCTATTGACTGTCGTTTATGTTCAGGGTCACTCCTTTCACCCTTTGGATTGGTTCCAAGCTGTCCCGTCCCCATTTCCCCACCCTCATACTTAAGGTGCTGTACAGAGAGAAAATCCAGCTTTGGCGGGCTGACTCTGGTGTGAATAAGTCCTGCAGGGACTTAATAAAACCCAGCTGAAGTTCCCCACCAGAGTCCCTCCTTTTATTCCTTGGCCACTGTTGATGCTTCTGCGGGGCACAAAAGGACCCACAGGACCGGGGAGGTATCTCAGAATACAGAACCTTCACTGCAGCTCCGGTGCCAGGGCTGGCCAGGGAGTGTGGGCAAAGGTCCTGAGAGACACACCACATGGCCACACCTCATGATTATATAAATCTAAATTAAAACTAAGAAACTGAGTAATAATAATAAATTATTGATTAATTAATACAATTAATTATTAATAATAAAGATAATTAATAAACTGACTAATAATTAGTTAAACAAACTCATTTTATACAGGAGGCTAAGATTAAGACACAAAACTAGAAAACTCATCAAGCCTTGAAAAGTTGAACAAAGCTTGTTATTGATTGCTAACACTGGCTGCTGCCTGATATTTTATTCTTAATATTCAAAGATAGACTACAGAATTGTTGCTAGTTCACAAGTTTGTAGAACACATTTTCTAAGGTGTTACCCATCACATCAGGTTGTGGATAGCTTACTGACTTAGTAGTTCTCCAACTAAAAGTTCTGACCTTGTATCTCAGAACTGTTGTCTGTGTTTTTATGATGGATTGGCCATGGTTGAATGCTAGTTTCCTACCACACTGATCTAGCACTCTGATCCTCAGCAGGACAAGGAAGAAGAAAATAAGAAAGAAAATAAGATTACATTAAACACTTGTGGATCAATATAAAGGCAGTTTCATAAAGTAAAAGCAAGGTTGAGTGCACAAAGCACTCAAGTGTCAAAATAAGTCAAAATATTTTATTCTCTACTTCTCATCATCAAACAACATCCAGCCCCTCCAGGGAAGAAGAGATTAGCATGCATAGCAGTTCTCTAGAAGACAAATGTCATAATAATTAATTATTTCCTTCCTCTTCTTTTTTCTTAACTTTATGTCTGACCAGATGTACAGTATTGAATATCCCTTTTTGTCAGTTTGGGTCAATGATGCTGCCCCAAACTCTGCTGGTGGGCGGTGGAATGTTGGAGACAGCACTGATGCTGTGGGAACACTGCTCAACAGTACCCATACCCAAAACACTGGTGTGTTACCAACACCTTTCTAGATACAAAGCACAGAGATATGAGGGCTGCTGTGGAGAAAATTAACTCCATCTCAGCCAGACTAAAAACAGCCTCACATGTTCAAGCTCTGCAGTAATAAGAACTTCAACAGTTACAGGTGAGGAATTATCATGCTATGTTCACAAAAGAAATTCTAGTACTTTGGGATACTGCAGAAGTTTATAATTCACTCCCACTTCATGTTGGATTCACACACTGCAAACTGTATTTCAAAGCTTGTCAGACTTCCAGAAATAACTAGGTCCTGACCCACAATTGTTGAACAGAAGAGTAGCTATTTCATGAAGTGATTTTAAGAGCAATTACTGGAGGAAAGTTCCCTGGGTCATGCTGCTTCTATAAAATCTAAAGGAAATAAAACTTAAGAATTCCCTCAAATCCTCTGCGTTTCTGATACATCCCATAAGCTCAGTGGCCAAGCTGCAGGCTCTTTTCATGTATCACAATTTCAACTTCTGTTTTATGTTAGCTTTACAATCTTATTTAGCAGTCAGCCATTCATGAGTGGTGCTACACAAAAGTAAATTGCTATCTTCTTTGAAAACTAAAATGGTAAATTAACCATCCTACAGAACCTCCAGTCAAGCGCACCTAACAAGATAAGGTTCTATATTCAGGCCCAAATGTGTAAAAACAGGATCAATTTGAAACAACTTTTTCGAAAATGTTCAAAGACCCTTGTTTGTATTTAATCTTTATTTGAAACTATCTCAGATCTGGAACAAACCACAATCACTATTGTGTGAATACAATACCAACTAAAGGGGGAGTAACACTACTTTAATACTTCTTACTAAAATAATGTTATTGACATTGAGTTTAGGGACTAGTATTACTATATAGTAATAAAGATATTACAGTCAGAAGTAGAAAATATATCTTCAAAAGAAGGGAGAAAGAAGAAAATCTAAATCTATCTAGAACTGTAAATCTGGCCTTAAAGTGGACCCCAAGCCAAGGTAGGCACTATGACTCTGTAAAGTCAAAATATTTATAAGAATGTTAAGACAACTGAAAACTGAAAACTGAGTCTCCAGGAGATTCATTTCTACACACATGGGTTCCTCATGACTACGCAGGAGTATTTCTAGAGCACTTCTGTATTTACAGCCTTTTGTCTAATTGTATTATACAAAAATACAGATGAAAGCTTTTGTATCTACTGAAGAGTATTCCAACAAAAAACATGTATTTTCTGGAAAATTGCCAGAACAAAAAATATACTTTTTCAATAGGATGAGAGAAAATAATTCTGTTTTCTTCCTGTAAAGCTTTGCAGTGTTATGTAAGGAAAAGAATCTAGATTCATAGAGCAAAGGAAAGAATAACTGTGTCTAACTGTACCTTTCTGACTCTGACACTCATTTAAAATAATATCTTGCAAAATGCATGGACAGTATTAGGATAAAATGGGAATGAATAGGATGCTATCAGTTCCATAAATAGATTGCAAATTTTCACCATCACAAAGGAATTCCTAAACACTAGGTCATATGGTTCTTTTTCACTGGCTTGAAGGAGAAACTTCCTTTTCTTCTGAATCCATTTTTTCCTATTCCAGATATAGTAATATCATCTATATTTAACTTTAAGCTGAATTTCTTTATGAAGACTATTCCCTAAGCAGTTCAGAAAAGTCTATTCTCTAGGCAGTAAGAAACATTCCAACTGTGTTTTTAAAATGATTACTGGACTAATCAGTTTCATTCAAGAGTGAAAGGAGCCAAATGGTCTACAACAACATGTGCCTAGCTACTCACATAGTTAAGAGGACTATATACATATGCTAAACTAAACTTTTTTAAGACCTTTGAAATTACAGAGTATAAAGACAGATGTTTGCTAGGCTTAGATGTAGCAATAGGTATAAATAGCAACCAGGAAGAGGTTTTCCAGTATTTCTGTAAATGTTCCACTTCAGCTGTTCATTTTCAACTTTATACACAGCCTTTTGTTCTTGTTTTTGTTTTTGTTTAATCACAGTAAGACACTTTGTTATGTATATAAATACTTCAAAAAACAAAATTAAAAAAAAAATTACAGAGATTTATTTACAAAACCTTATAGTTTTCCATCCCAAATCTCACACCAGAATGGTTCTTCTAAAATTATTTACTGAAAGAGAATTCTAGTTTCCATTATTTCCCAGTATCCATTCTTAATAGATGACAAATTATTTGATATATTTTTGTAGCTAATAATTTATAAAACAAACAAACCACCAAATACAACTAGTAGACTTGTAAAAAATTTCACAGAAGAACAATTTCTCTATTTGCCTATGGAAAAACCCCACCCTTTTAGTGAACATTGCATTTTATAACAAAAATGGTACTAGAAGCAACAAAATTATTGGAAGTTATTTATATTTCAACATGACATTCTCCTAAAGGAAAATCTGGGCTGAAAACCATCACATCAGGAATTTTTTTGCGAAAAAAAAGTGCACTGTACTTGTGTAAAGAGGCCAGACCCAGTAGGTAAGTACCTTTACAGGAATCCCTTTGGAAAAGATATCTTACGGCTAAATGCAAAATTACATTATAAGTTAGGCTAATGGAACAATTTATGAATTTTTTTCACCCCTAGAACTGCAATATGAATTAATCAACATACAAGAAATTTTGACTTCCTCATATGAAAGGAAAACTAAGCAGATAAACTGCTCAAAAATATTTCTACTTGTTCAATGCAGTACTTTGATTCCCTCCCATACTACCACAATGTTTGGTCTCCAAAGTGTCATGAAACAAGCACTTTTTCTATATCAAAGGCCTAAGAAAATAACAAGGCTCTGACAGTGGCATTACATTAGAACTTGAAAAGTTTTCCTTATACCATCAAACCCATCTGCCTTTGAGACTTTGAAAAAAGTACAAGAAATCCCCCCCTCCAAAAAAATAAATTAAAAAACATAAGTAAAAACCATAAGAAATTGAATAATTTTTAGGTGTCAAGTACCATTCATATGTATAGGCCTAAAAATTACAGAATGCACTATTTCAGGGTATCATTCTATCACTGTTTATTATAAAGAAACATGGCAAAATTAGCTGGAAGTCCATTTCAGACACATGAGTTATTTTTTCATCATTTTAGTTTTGTTCAGAAAACATATTAAAGCTTGCTAGAAAGTTGTAGAAATTGTAGTTTAAGGAACTGGAGTTCAAAACAATATGTTAAATTGCTTTAAAGCATATTTGTAGTTCTCATGAATAAAGTATCATTCTAAAGAGCAAAGCAAAAAATAGCAGAGCAGAAAGGCAAAGGCTTGATGGTAAAAAAAATGGTATTTCCATCTGAACAGATGTTTCTTTGAAAGCTTGTTGCTTGTTCCCAACATTTTGAGAATTTCAGTCAATAAAAATATGGATTTTGCTTAATCAGGTGATTTTTGTCACAGAAACATAAAATTCAGAAAATAGCCTGCAGCTGAATTATATGTAGCTAGATTTACAAAAAGGTTTGTTCATTAAAAGAACAAGAATATACAATGAAGTTAAAAGTTTCAAACATGAGAAATGCTTTTAGGGCCAGTTTTAATTTCAAGCTAGGCCATCAAGAGCTAATAAACTGAGGCCATGAAGAGACCCACTCTAAAGAAAAAACAGGCAGAAAATTTGTTTAAAATAAAGCAGGAAAGGTTTCTGCCCAAAGATCACTGAACAAGGGTCTACATTTAAGATCACAGAACTCATACAATCACAAGTTGATAGGAACTTCTGGAGATTATCTGGCCCACATCTTCAGCTCAAGCACTGTTTCCTAGAGCCAGGAACATGTCCAGATAACTTTTGAAAATCTCCAAGGGTGGAGCCTCCAAACCTCCCTGGACAAATTGCCAGTGCTCAGTTACCCCCACAGATAAAAAGTGTTTTCTGATGTTCAGACAGATGCTCCTGTGTTTCAGCTTTTGCCCATGGCCTCTTGTTGCAGTCTCCGACTCAAAAGAGCTTGTCTCTGTCTTATTTGATATATTTCAATGAGACTTCCCCCCCCAGCTTTCTTCTCTACAGGCTAAACAGTTCCACTTTTCTCCACCTTTCCTTGGGGAGATGTTCCAGGCCCTTCACTATCTTGGTGGTCCAGACCTGGATCCAGGACTCCAGATGCTCTCTCACCACCCTTGACCTGCTGAACACTCTTAATGCAGAACAGGATACTGTTGGCCTCCTTTGCGGTAAGGACGCATTGCTGGCATAACATTCTGTTTGGTGAAACTAAATGAAATCTAGACATAGTTGCAGCAGAAGTTACTCTTGATAAACATTTGCTGAAGGTAACCTCTGAAAGCTCTTATCGATTTATCATCGAGAAAGAGGGATTTTGACTACAAGGAATATTCTGATATAACCTAGGATAAATAGATTTTTCTTTTTAGAATTCCATCATGTTGTTAGCCTATAGTCTTGGTGCAATTTCCCAAAAATTTTGTCTCTTCTATTTCCCGATGATCGCCAGTGTAAAGCAAACATTTTTGAAACTAATTTTTAAGTCCATGGACAAGGGGGAATGGTTTTAAACTAAAAGAAGCTACATTTAGATTTGGTGTTAGAAGGAAATTCTTTACTGTGAGAGTGGTGAGACACTGGAACAGGCTTCCCAGAGATGGTGTGAACGCTCCTTCCCTAGAAGTGTTCAAAGTCAGGTGTGGTGGGGCCCTGGGCAACTTGATCTAATGGGTGGCATCCCTTCTTGCGGCAGGGGGCTGGAAATCAGAAGATCTTTAAGATCCTTTCCACTCCAAATCATTCTATGATTCTATGGTGAGTGCTGTTAAGCTTAACATGGTTCTAGATATCATAGAGATATTATGTCCTGTAAATTGATTCTTGCCTCTTCATAACTTTGATAATATTTGATAATTTTAATGAATGAATCCTGCTTGTGGGAAACAATTTACTTTTAAGTACCAATATTTTCTCTTTGTTGGAGATTTGGTGCTCTATTGATGACTGCTTTTGGTATAATTTCATGTATGTACTATTGGTATGCATTAACATCCATAGAAATATTTAGGAGACTTTCCAAGGATTGTAATGGGAACTTGATCCATCTGGAATAACAACATACTGGTAGCCATTCAACAGTTAAAAATAGGACTATGAGCTTTGGGAAATAGTTTTCAATCCCCTGTCTCATCTTAGTGTTTTTAACACAGGGATTTTAGGTCAACATTAAACTGAAGATGGTTCTCTTGCTGTGATCTGAAATTCTCTAAGTAAAGGTTAATGGGGAGTAATAACTCTACCTGAGCCACACTTCCACACTTCTCCACATCTATCTCTCTGTTCACATTTTTACCTGGCTGATCACTGCCAAAGAAAAGGGACAATGAAAAGGCCCAGATCTCTCAGTCTCTGTGACTCAGGTGGGGATCAAACCACCTGCTAGCTGAACGAAGTGACACACACGTATGAAGACAGGTTTATAGAAAACTCCAGGAGTTTCTAGTCTACTTTACAGGAGTATTTAGGCCAAAGACTTTGGAGATACAATGTTTCCAAAGATATTTTTCTCAGCACCAGCTTCAAGACATTTTTCAACTGTCTACGTGTATGTTAGAGCTGTCTAGTCTACTGTTTTCCCTGTAGGTTTGTCCTACAAGGAAGCTTAATTAATCAAGTTTTCCTCCCCTCTAATGTTATGCTTCAGTCAAATCATTCCTTATTGCACAGAGGCTGTCCTGCACTTCTTCAGTTCTCAGACAATATATAGGAAAAATTGGTAAACAAATTTACTCTTTTGTTTTTGACTCATTCAATACATTAGTTGCAGTTTTCCATTTTGTTACAAAGGATCATTTATAAGATCTGGCAATTCTGCTTTCCTGATCTTAAAAATTTCCTTTGAAAAACATTCAGTCATTTCTTTCAAAAAATAATGTGTACAAATGGAGAATAAAATACAGGCTAATTACCTTGAATAAGAACTCCACCAATAACCAAGATTTTTTTTTTTTTTATTTGGCCTGAGAGAAAACACATATCTCTAAAAATGATAATTAATTTACAATATCTCTGGTGATTGATCATGACTTTTTGCTTCAGAAAACAAATGAACTAGAATAAAAATATATGAACCATTTCTCAAAAATCATGGTCCATAGCTCTGTATGGGGCCTTTAATATCTATGACCATCCACTTGTCACCATAACTGACCCTTTATAAGACACTGTAGAAAACAGACATACAGGTAAAACAGTCTGGCACTGTCATGTAGAGTTTTAGGTCATTACGCTTTTTTTTTTTAGCCCCATCTTTGTCTTGAGGACTTTGGAGGATAGAGAAAACAAAAAGGTTTTCAACTCCATGTTTCATCACGATTATATATTATAAAACAATTATTTGAGTAATTTCTTCTTGAATTACTTTCAAAACATTTCTGTAATCTATGGAAAATAAGTGAATATGAAATATGAAATAGAATACTTTTAAGATCATTATTTCATGTAAGAAATCAGGACTAATATGATTGGGAAAAAACCATAGAATTGGAAATACTGTTTCTAGGTTCCTGATTGATTTTTTTATTTCTTAAAAAAGGCAATTAAAAAGGAAAGAGAAAGGGAACATCTTTTAAGAGAATTTGCCTAAATTTATTTAAAAAATTATTTTAGAGGTTTAAAATTAAAATAATCAATTTTAAATGCCCATATGTGTATTCACTCACTCCTTTTTCTCACCCTTTCCCTCAGCATTTATTGGTGAGCATGACATCATTTGGTGTGGAATGGCAATCTGTGCCAGCTCTCCCAGCTGTGCCTCTTTCCAGCCCCTTGCCCAACCCCATCTTACTCCTCTTGGCTGGGGAGTAGGGCAGAGTACGGAGGAGAGCACATTTCGCAAGAACTACTCAACCATAGCCAAATTATTGAAATGTTACCAACACTGTTTAAGCCAAAAATCCAAAGTTCATCATCACAGGGGCTGGTATGAAGGAAATTAACTTAATCTCAGCCATGGTGTACATAAGGACATGGCAGAAATTACTGTGCTGAACTACAAAACAACAGAATCTCCTAGCAAAGATTTGAGCCCTTCTGTTTGTCCATTCACTATATTCCATTATAAAGAAAGCTTGGTGAAAATATCTCTCAATAAATGAATTCTTAGACTCATAAATTGAAGGCTTCAAAGATCTGCAGCATGTAGTTTTCAAAAGTATGTGTTTGAATAAAGTTTTAAAACAAAATTATGAATACAGACTTCTACATCCAGGATTTCTTCATTAGCTTTAGAAGAAATGTGTAGGAGTATAAAGATCCACACTGTGTGCACTGATGAATTGAGTAGGGCTTAAGGAATCACAAAGTAAAATCAATATGAACATAAGTTCTAAAAAAATGAAATAATAATATTTGAGAAGTAGATTCTAAATTTGACTAATGTACATACTATATGGTCATTTGCAGAGCTTTAGCAGGTTTTCTGACTTTTTCTTTTAAATCCAGTGAAGCAGGAAAAGCCTGCTTTCCATAGGAAGACAGGAAAACAGGATTCACTGTCTTGAATAATAACATATGATTCAATAATAATTTATTTTTTTACTCTTTCTCAACTAATTCACAGAAGCTATTTGTTGGGGGAAACAGCCACTAATGGAATGTACATCATATACCAGCAACACTGCAAGCATTTCCAAAATAAACACTGCATTTGACATCAAAGTCGTAGGGAACAATTTGTGACTAAGAGCTTTGTAATAAACTCAGTTA
Organism: Sterrhoptilus dennistouni; assembly: GCA_013397095.1. NCBI lineage: Eukaryota > Metazoa > Chordata > Aves > Passeriformes > Zosteropidae > Sterrhoptilus > Sterrhoptilus dennistouni. The sequence goes on from VWZU01000755.1 coordinate 2,882,865, forward strand.
AAGAGGAATGTAGAGAATACTTTTCAGAACATCTGAAGAATCAAAAAACTCTTTCAGAAAACCTTTGCCTGATATTCAGTTATCATTGTGGTCTTTTGAAAGCACTGAAATAAGTTCATTGCTTTTCCTTTGAAATAAATTCTGTATATGAAAGCTTCTAGAACTACAAAATACAGAAAAAAACACCCAAAGTTAGGAAATGGAGAAGCATTCCCTGAACCACTCTCCATCCTTTGTATGATTTAACAATAATAATAATAATTTAAAAATCTTGAATTTATAACATCTTCAGCATTTATGTACCTCTTTCACTTTTCTGTGAAAATAAGAAAATAAGAATTGAACAGATACGTGTAGACTTTAGTTTTAGATGTGGACTGATCTCCTAAATTTGGTATATGGACTTCTCCACATCCTCTTGAAGAGAAGAATCATGCCAGGTAAACAGTTGGACAAGAAAACCCTTTTACCAAGACATTTTCTATTAAAAGAGGAATTAACTCTTGTAATCAGGTAATTGATTGCAGTGCCTCTGAGAACAGAATTGCATCATCATTCTGACATAATCTAGAGTTCATTTATCAAACCTTTTTAGTATAGTGATGGATAGCAATATCTAGGCAGGTAGGTTAATCCTACATAGCACATACAGCCACATCCTGCAGCCACATCCCTTCTAGCCCAGGTTAGACTGGTAGTACAGACCCAGGGGCTCAGGGCAATCATGCTGACTGCTGGATTCCTGTCTGGTGGCCTGGTCTCTGTGTGAAACTGTTCCATGTTGGGCTCAGCTTTTAACGTGGTGTCTGAGGCCACATCTGGTGTGTTGATCTCAACCCATATCAGGTAACTGTCTCTATTACTTTATAAATTAGAACATCAGTACAAGATGATACTGCCCTTGCTAATCAAATAGCCTGAGGCCCATCACTTACTTGCTCTATATCCAACAACAATTAGCAGCTGTCACAGTTTTCATCAGACTTTCTCTCACCCACTAGTTTTCAGCCTCAAATACGTTACAAATATGTGAAGTCAGCAAAAATTACATAACATAAAAAAAAGTGTATTTTATGTTCTTTGCATTCCAGCTTATCTTGAGTTAATCTATTCAGATCTGAAATCCTTTATTTGAGCAGTGATTTAGGGTAGACTTCATACCATGTCAATGTTTAAAATGAAATTTTTTTATGAAAATAAGCCAGCTAACTAGTCAAGACATTACACATATGGGTTGTTGCATATTTTTATGGGGCTAGTTTCATAAGAAACCTTTATAGCCTAGTCCAATTACATAACCGGAAATAAAATCAGGCAGAAGGGTTCACCCTTTTTTGTCCCAAAACTGTCAGCTATGAGGAAAAATAAGAAATTACATGTGTAAACCAAAATCAAGGTAGGCAAAGATAACCTTTGCTTGTGATCAGTTCTTCACTTTGGGGCTGCAGCCTTCACCTCATCACTTCATGTCTATTTTTCCCTCACCACATCACTTCATGTCTATTTACCCTTTGTGATGTACTTTCACAATGTCCTGCTACCTGAATGTGACAAGGATACAATGCTACATTTCGAGGCTGCCTAGGTTTTGAACACTTCCCAACAGCAAATGCTTTCATTTTTAAGACCATTAGGGAAATTCCTAAACAAACTAGCATATCAGTTATGCATTAGTTAGCTTATATATTGTAAAAGAAAAGGGAAATAGTAGGTATGAGGTGTGATAGATGCTCCATGTGATACTGAAGGAAGAAATAAGATCAGTTCTGTAAGCCTCACCCTGAATGGAGGGGAAGAAAGAAAATGCAGCACTGTTTATCAGTATTAAACAACAGACTTTATAACAGAAGTATCCCAAATATGGGCAAGCTTTTGGCCTTGATGGTTTTGAGTAGTTGGGTCACTGGTCTACATATTTATATAGTTTTCCGATTTCATAGGAGTTTCATTTTCTAATAAATTATTTCAAATTTCTGTAGATTGTAAGCTAAGAAAGTGCTGACCTAACTCTAATTCTGCTATAAACTTGCATGTAATTCTAAGAATTTTATACATATATATAAATAAATAAATAAATAAATAAATAAANTACGGTTTTACCCACAGAATAGTTGTCAGATCTGTTTTGTTTTCATGAGTCTACAGGTTAATTGAGATTTCTCTTAACTTTCCTTTTGTTAAACTCAACATGTAGTTTGGCTTCTCAAAGGCTCATTATTATAGCTTATGTTTCCATATGTGAATTTGAATATTCACTCAGTATAATTACATCTTATAATCAATATCAGAGCCATTTCAAAAACTATCATTTTTTCTGCACTAGTTTTCAAAACATATTTAAGTTTTTTTTCCAGCTCTTTGATTCATACTTGTATCCAATTATGTTAAAAAAATATATTTATATTACTGATTGAACTATAATAATAATAATTCTAAAAAAGTCTGTGACATTAAAATGTAGGCTTTTGAGAGCAGAATTAGAAGTAATATTTACTTCTAGAAAACATATTCTCACCTATATTAAAATCTCATTTTTATACTTCATTATATTTAATATAGCAAAGTTAATTTTGAGAAAGTTCCAGACATCTTTAATATTAGTGCAAGTCAATTTTACAGACATAATGAGATTTGCTTGTGTCCTCCACTTGAAAGACAGAAATTTTATCCTGCAAAACTCAATAACATAAAAGAGATGCAGTCACCTTGTTGCCAACACCCTTATGGCCATTGCAGCAAATAACAGGTATTTTCCTCTCTCTTGTAAGTTATTTGAGAATGATTTAAGAAAGATTTGAAAAACACTTACTTCCAAGATTATTAAGTGTTTGGACTGTCAAAATTCAAAAACAAACAAAAAAACCCCAGGTAATCCTACCTTTGGCAGCATGCTGCTCCAGCTCCTCTTCAACACATGCAGGCTCCCTAAATAAGTCAGCAAAGTAATTTTTGCATCTTAAATATGCTAAATCTTCCCAAAAGCTTTCCAGTTCTCAGCTTCTCCTTTTTATAATCCACACTTCTGGCAGTGTGCAGATTTTGAATGACTTTGTGATATTGCTTGTATTCCCAGTAATAACTCTTCACATCCGCTTTAAGTATTATGGGATTTCAGCATTTATTTATGTGTAAAATCTCTTGCAAAAGAGGAAAAAAAATTGAGCTCTCAGAAACTTTGTTGCCTTGGAGGTCTCTGCCTGCTGGCTGTAAATTTTATCTGCTACCATGAACTATCTTGAAGCCATCCACCGTAAACTACAAACAAAAGTAAAACCTCTTTGCCAAGTACCTTGAGACTTGTTATAACATTAAAGTAACCTTCCTGGTACAGGATCAATCCATTTACTCCAATTGATTCTGTGTTAAGCTAAAGGTGTATCACAATCATTTCTATGTGCTCTGTTTTGTTTACACAAACAATTACATAGCATGTCAATTTATGCTTTTATCTAGACAGTTACTTTGATTATTATTGCTTAAGTACTGTTACAGTGAAGAAAAAATTCTGCATATGGAAGTCACCACTGAGAAGTTGCACACTGACAGACATTGAACAAACACTCAGATTTATTGGGAAAGATACTCATCTGCTTTCTCTGTATTCAAAGTGTCACTGAGATAAATATCAGAAACAGAACGGTTTGTACTTTTTTATAAATGCAAATATTTTATAAAGATGTATTAAATCCATCAAGGACCAGACCAATCATGATAAATTCCAATGTCTATATTGATTTGTTTGGACTAAAAATGCCAAATAAAACACTGATGAGACTAGTGAAGTTAAAAAAAAAAAAATCAAATGCTGGTTTTATTTTTTTTTTGTGCATAGAAATTCTTAGTCAAAAACACTATGCTATGCACCACTGAATGGGGAAACAAATACTTTTGGCACATAATATTGGGAATGGATAGCTGAACAGAGAAGGCACAGAGCTGCTTTACTAGAACTAGTGTTGAATTCCTATCAAGGAGTCTTGAAAGCAGAATGCTTTTAAGTTCAAGGACAAGTAGTAACAAATTATGTCAATCCAAATACTGATCTACTTCAGCCCCTTGGCATCTTCTGTTTTACTTTGGTTTCTAAATGAAGACACAAACACCTGTTCTTGCAGCAGGTGGTATTTGTTTATTATACCTCTTCCTGCTGAGTTTTAATCAGCCTGCAGCTGCAGAATCCAGACTAAGGAATGGTTATAATACCAGATTTTCATATATAAGCAGTATTGGTCCAGAGAAAATTTTTCATACTTCATTTCCATCATATGTTACCAATCATATAATTTCCTTCTCACTCTCCAAGTTTTTAATTAAAGAGTAAATTCGTGTATAATGCTAGTAAAAGAACTTTTGAACATTGTGCCCTGAGGGTGTTATTTGATTATATTCTCTTATTGCAAAATCTCCAATTTTTGGAAGTAGATTCTCACATCTCTGCCAATTTGTACCCCTGCCATTGGTTTTGGGAGAATCAAGAAGCTTAAAAAAAAAGTCAAGGGACAAATTAACAACATGTAAATCCCTCTATTCAAATGCAATTGAAATAAGAAGAAGGTACTTATGAGACAGGAGAAGTAGGGTAAAACTTTCTATACCAAATGGAGAAATTATTAAGAAAGGCTTCCTATATATTGAGATATGCTTTAATGTTTTCATCCTTATTAAATGGTGCCTTCTATTAATGATGAGCATGGAATATAACTGAGTTATAATTTATTTATTAATAAATATATTAACAAAATATTATTATTCATTAATAAAATGAAGTAATGGGCTTCAAACTGCCAGATGCTTTGCAAAAATCTTATATTAATTTTGCTTAGTATTAAAGCAACAAGTATTCAATGAGGTTTATAGAATAAAAGAATTTGTTTAAAATAAATGAAGATAAGGTCCAAAAAAGTAAAATTTTACTGTGTGGAATGACAGAGTTGGTTCAGTGCAGCTAGAGTGAAGCCAAATAGGGTAGTGCAACACTGGAACATGTTGCCCAGAGAGGTGGTAGGTGGTGGAAACATTCAGGATCTGGCTGGGGCTCTAAACCACCTGGTCTAGTGCAAGCTATAATTCAGATGATTTGACTTCAGGTTAGTTTAAGTCCCCACAGGGTCACAGATCATTCCAGGAGCCTATTCCATCAGGGACTCTCTGTGGGGTCACAGCTTCCTTTGAGACAAATCCTCCTCTAGGAGAGCAACTTATGTCACTGTCATCTGCACTACAGGCTGCTGGGGAGTTCTGCTCCAATGCTGGGGGCACCACCTCCCCCTCCTTATCCTCTGACCTTGGTGTCTGCAGAGCTCCTTCTCTCACATCTCACTCTCTCCCAGATACTGTTGCACAGTATTTTTTCTCCTTCTTTAAAAACGTTTTTGCTGATGTGCTACCAACTGATTGACTCAGGTTTGTCTAGTGATGGGTCTGTCCTGGAGCCAGCTGGAACAGACTGTTAGACATAGAGGAAAGCTTCTGGCATGTCTTCACAGATGCCAGCCATCCCCACAGACCTCCTACCAGCTACCAAAATTTTGTTACTTAAAACCAATAAAACAAATCTATGGCACAGTGTGTGCCAATATTTGACCTGAAACAAACTCTGAAAAGCTGATTTTCCAGTGAAAGTGGAGTTTTTTTCATTTGTGTTAATGCAGCATCATGATCACAGCATCTTGGTACATAGAAATATAAATATCTTCATTAGGTTGAAGTTCTGTTGTTTGCTGAGATTTCCACTCCTGTTTTGTCAGTGTGTTTTCTCTGAAGTCAAGAGTTGGGGGTTTTGTTTTGTTGGAACTTTTTTAAAATTAATTTTTCTTTTTTTATTATATTTCTATGTCATAAATAATTGTAATCCTGACCAACAGAATTACTGTAGGAGAGAGAAAGGAAGGAATAGGTAGGTGGCTCTTAATTAGACAGTAAATTAGGACAAGTGCTCTCAAGAACACAGTCATTTCAAGCATCTCTTGAGAGAATTTCAATGATCAATACAGTTTTTTCTTTGTTAATGAAAGGTGAACAGTAGAAAAGAAAATGAAATTATTTTAGTATTTTTCTTTATTTTCTTTTTTCTTTTTCATTTGGTCAATTTTTTATACTTCCTGCTGGTAAAAACTGATTTTTCCAATTTAAAATACTAAAAATAGACATTTGTGAAGTGTTTTCAATACAGACAACATACTAAGAGCATTTCTTAAAATCATGAAGATGTGTCCTTATTTTTATGAAAAATGTCATTCTCTTCCAAGGTATCACCATGCTGAAAGGTTATGTGTTTAGAGAATATTGCATAGAGCCACCGAAAGCATGGCAAATTAATTCATTGTTACTTAGCTTTTGCTGCTGCTTTTCATCATAGATGAAACAGACACAGTGGACATTTTTATCCTTTCTACTAGCTTTAAGGCATTACAAGAACTGCACACAATCAAGGGTCACACAAAGGGGCTTTTACAGAAACAATATTTGTCCTGAGAGAGTTTGCTCTCCTAAGCTGAAATTTATGCTTCATTTTGCTATTGAACTCATAATGGTAAATATTAACCCTAATAGTAGATGGGCTATATTCTTTCTGTACTAATTTTGGCTAGGCTAGAGTTAATTTTCTTTGTAGTAGCTGGTATGAAGCTGGTTTTGTTTTTGTGCTGGAAATGTTGAAATTTTATTATTGTTGAGCCTTGCTTGCACAGAGTCAAGGCCTTCTTTTCCTCTCAGCCCACCCCATCAGTGAGGAGTGAGGTACACTGGGAGGGGACATGGATGGGACAGCCAAACCCCACTGACCTGCATAACAGCAGAAGCAGCATCTAAAGCTGGGGGAAGAAAAAAGAAGGGGAGATGTTTGGAGTGATGGTATTTGACTTCCTAAGTCACTGTTACAAGTCATGGAGCTGTGCTTTCTGGGGATGGCTGAACACCTGTTTGCCCATACAAAGCTGTGTATGAATCCCTTGTTTTGCTGTTCTTCCTTGCACAGTTTCTGCTTTACCTTTTAAACCCTTTGTCTCAACCCATGAGTTTTCTGACTTTTCTGATTCTGGAGGTGGAGTCACGATCTCTGGAAGAGTTAAAAAAAAAAGAGTGGATATGGCTCTTGAGGATGTGACTTAATGGTGAACATGGTGGTGGTGAACAAGGTTGGTGGCTGAACTCAATGATCTTACAGCTCTTTTCCAACCCTAACAATTTTATTATTTTATGATTGTTGCCCCCATTTCCCCAGGAGTCTGTGTGTGTGTGTGTGAATTTGTTTCTCTCTGTGTGTCAGTGACCAGCTATGTGGGGTTTAGCTGCTGGCTGGAGTTAGTTCACCCCACAAAAAAAGGCTGGCTGGAGTTAACAGCTCCCCCAAGAAAGTTTGGTGCTAGTCCTGGTTCAAAAGTCTGACTCAGAAATTGTTAGAAATTAGGAAAGGATCATGGGTTAAAACTTCACCTAATTTATTTTGTGAAAATCTGTCCCAGAACATTTCTATTGATTGTTACTGAAAATATGGTATTGTGCCACTGGCACTTCAGAGATTCTTAGGACTTGCTAAAAAAAATCCAATAGCTTAAGAAGTTTTGAAATGAAAATTAAATATCCAGACAACTGCTTCCCTGTTAAACCCAGTAAATGCAAAGAATGCTGGAAGACTTGAAGTTGTAGCCTTGAAAGCGCCTGGGAAAATTGGGTGGCTATGAGGAAAACGTGGGATCAAAGTTCTCAGCCAACAGAATTCTGGCAATTCCACCACTTCCCAAGCACAAGACAGTGTGTGTAGCACACAGAAGATTACACAGCAGAGCTGTCAGCAGTCTAACAGACAACAGCAGAGCTGTCTATTAGTAGGCCCTTAACAGATTGCTTTGTGGAAGTGTGGTTTCATAAAAGTAATTGACATGAAAATTCAAAGTCTATGTATATAAATGTATATAATTATATACATATACCATTAAATATGTATCATTATATATAAAGAAAAATATATAACACTACAAACATATTCTTATTGTAGTAAATACTTCACTAGTACTTGTTTTGCTTGAGTCACCTTGACCAGATTCACAACTTTTGAGGCTCTGGTTATATCTACTGAACCATCCAAGCATGTCCTCGTCAGTAACCTACTTCTTATAACACAGTACTCACAAGCCCACCAGACTTGAACTAAATCCAGGTCATCATGCATTGTCTTCTCTATATTAATTAGTACCAGTTCAAGGTTCTAATTTAACTTCATTAACTTAGGACATAATGATTTCCTTAAAGGATAGTATGAGCTACAAATGATTAAATAAATCCGTCAGAAGTTCAGATCCTTTTGAAAGTTTTATAGAAATTCTGAGCCCTAGTTTTGCAAAGATGTAAAAAACCTGACTCTAAATAAGTGATATTCAAGTGATATTCATCAAAATGAAATCACAAGAATTTTTGCTGATATTATGCCAGATTGCTAGGTGTAGAACTATCCTATTTTGTAGTCCTATGAGACTCAGAAAAATTAAAAGGAGTCCAAGGAAATGTAGATTTTAAAAATCATACAAAAGCTGTGTAATCTGCACTTTAAAAAGCAGTCTGATCTATAGCACATTTGTTTATCTTAAGCTGGATAGCATTCTACATTTCAAATTTGGATAAAATAAAGCATCTTTGGCACATTATAACAGTCCAGTCTGTTCTGCTTTATAAACCATAGAACCTCATCTTGTATTGCTCGATTAAATCAGAATTTGCTTGAACAACAACCCATCCTTTAGAAAGATTTAAGTGATAGATTTATAATTAAGCCATCAAAAGTGGCACACAGCTCAGACCTAGATGGCAATTTTATGAACAGTACCATATTCCAAATCACCTACCTATCTCAAGCCCAAACAACTGTATATCATGGTCAATTTTAGTTCAGTCTCTAGGGGGGTTTTAAATCAGTCATCCAGAAGCATCCTGTAATAATTCAGCTGTTCTACAACTGTGCATCTGAAAGGCTGCAATACCTACAAACTGTGCTTTCAAGCTTTGTTTGAAAGTTGAATATTTTAGTGTCCTTTAAACTTCTGTCTTCTGATCTTCAGTCCTGCAATCTCACTTGCATTTGCAAGAAAACTCACTAAGTTTTCTGAATACGCCCCCAAAATTAGCTTCATAGGTGTCTTCTGCATATAGATGGTAGCTCACTGGATGCAAAGCTGAGCAATGAATAACAAAAGAAGCGATACTGCATAAAAATTGCATGTCCAAGAAAATAATTATGCCATATGTCATCTCCTTAATGAGAAAGTAGCCTATAGTCCTTCACACAGCTTTGTCTTATGCATCCACATCAACATATAAATTCTACTTTTTTCACACCAAACAGTTTAGGATCTTTCAAAAAGAAGCTTGGGTGATTGATTTATCTAACACCAGCCAACAGAATTTCCTAAAATATAGGATGTGTTTGCTGGTGAGATGTGGATTGGCACAGTGTAATTGATCTTTCCCTAAACTTTAGACCTTTTTAGACTTTTAGATACTTCTGAAGGTTTTGGTCACAAAATCTTTGGGAAGCTTTATGGCACTCTGAGACAAACCTCACGTATATGCTTGAAAATTATGCTATGTTTATACAGCATGAATGCTTAAAAGATCAGGACTGAAGTGCAAACCAGACCTTAATCCATTTGCAAGGTAATGGACACATGACTAGGGCGAGCTAGAAGAACTTTGGGACAATATGAATCTTCAGAGTGTACTGAGCAAGAAAAGAAAATATTGTTAAAACAATGCAACCAAAAAGTCACAGATGTATTCTGAGCTCAGAGAAAGCATCATGTAGATTCTGGTCTAGCATTTTTAGAAAACTTCTGTATTAAAATAGTTTTTCAGAGGTGGAGTGACATCGTGCTCCACCACACCCATTCTACCTGTAAATATCACTCTGCATTTAATAGAAGTCTAGAGTTCATATTAAGAAAAAAAAAATCCCTCAATTTTACAAGTCATTGTTTCCTCATTCTGAATGAGTACACTTTAATCCATAGTCTACAAATATTTCAAAACTTAATATGCTTTAAAGCTTAAAGGATATTACTTGTAAGACGTATAGAAATATTTAATTCTGAAACAAAATGTCTCTAATCTAGCCTGGTTGGAATGGATTCTTTTGGTCTGGGGTTTGTTTTTCTTTCTTTCTGAAGGAGCATTTTGACATGAGGTTCTGAAGTGCTTTCTGAAGCCACTTGATCTCTAGAGCAGCAAGAAAATTATAGTGAAAGTCTTAAACATATTGTCAATTACGTTGCACCAGAGAAGAGTAACAGCATAACGAGTTCGTTAAGAAGGTTAATACTGACTTCGCAAGAACCATAGCAGTGTGCAATGAAGAAATACATGTTGATTTGTCCTTGCTCACTTGAGACTTCATCCCAAAGATACTGGGATGGAATTAATCCATTCGAAAATAACATCAAAGTCCCTCTAAATAAAGCCTGCCATAAAGCAGCTTTTATATTCTTTATTTAAAGCACAACAAGTCTATGCAGTATCAGTTATGTTTCTGTGGTTTTTTTTCCATACTCGGCATACAGGAAAGCATCATGTGTGCTTTAGCTTTATTTATTTACAAGAATAAATTGTAATGGCTTTCCACATTGTTAAATGTCAGACAAGTTCTCTTTTTTTTGTTGTTTTAATTAACTGGAATTAACAGCTTCCAGCAGGTTTAAAGACCATTGACCAATTACATTAGCTTTCTTTAACCACAACAGACATTAATATTAAGTGGTTTAAGTATTGTTAATTAGTTTCAGTATTTTAATATAAAAATAAAAATAACAGTTGAGATTTCTAGAGCACTGCCTCATCGAGGATTTCAGGCTGATCCAACAAAAGATTTCTTTAGAATATGAAGTTCTGAAATTGCTTAGTACAACAGGTCAAATTTTTCCTATTTGTCACAGTGAAATCTCTCATAGATTCATCTCAGCAAAATCAGTTACGGGTTTTATCTTAAGAGCTTTCTAGCTAAGTAATAGAGCAAAAAGTATATCTACTGCTATACATCTAAATCAGCTGTGCTCTGAGCCAGCACCAGTCCATATTGACCTCAATGAAACAATACCGGAATGAACACCAGATGTAGGATGCATCAGCTCACCTAATATATTCCCTTAAAATATTTTTAGTATTTTCCACAGCAGTTGGGTCACATAAACAACTTGGAATATACTAAGGAGTGGAACAATTATCATAGAATCAGAATCTTTAAGGTTGGGAAAGACCCTGTGGGAAAAAGATGGGGGGTAAAATTACATTTTAATAGATGGAGATTGAGATCTGTATGCCCAATTTACCACACAAAATGTATTCTGAGGGGGAAAACATGATTACTACTCCCTGGCTGGAACATGGTCAGCATGCCCAGCTTCCCACACACAGTCCAAGGAGGACTGAATGGAGGTGGACTGCATTGAAGTCAGGAGACATGGCAGTCAGGCTCTGTTGAAATACTTGCAGAAGTGGGAACTTTTTACCTGGAAAATCATGGAGAAGCAGAAAAACAAGAGAGATAAATAAAGATGTCTTGCTATTGAGCCAGCAACTGAGGCAAAATCACTCTTCTTGAACTCATGTATATTACCATTCCAAGGCTAACTGAGAGGAGTGTTACCTGTCTGAGCCATAAGCATCCAGGTTCTCCAGAACTGGAGCTGTGGGTGACTGTGTCAAAGGCTTTGCTTAAGTCCAAGTAGACAACATCCACAGCATTTCTCTCATCCACTAAACAAGTCACCTTGTCATAGAAGGAGGTCAGGTTGATCAAGCAGGAGCTGCCTTTCACAAACCTGTGCTGGCTGGGCCTGATCCCTTGGCTGTCCCACATGTGCTGCATGGTAACACCTCAGCATGATCTGCTCCATGACCACCCCCAGCACTCACATCAGGCTGAAAGGTCCTCCCTGCACCCTCCTTGTAGCTGGGCCTCACATTTACTAACCACCAGCCAACTGGGACTTCCCTGCATAGCCAGGATTGTTGGTAAATGATGGGTGAGAAGTTATGCCAGATCCCTCAGTATCTTCAGGTGGATCTCATTCAGCCCCATAAACTCGTGATTGTTCAAGTGATGTAGCAGGTCACTGATCATTTCCCCTTGGATTATGTGGGCTTAATTGTGCTCCTCTTCCCTGTCTTCCAGCTCAGGGCATCCAGAGAACAATTGGTCTTACTATTAAAGACTCAAGCAAAGAAACCATTAATTACCTCATTACCTTAGTTAATTACCTTATTTTTCTTCATCCTTTTTCACTGTGTTTGTCCCTGCATCCAATATCCAATAAAGGATGGAGATTTTCCTTAACCTTCCTTTTGTTGTTAATGTATTAAGAGAAACAATTTTTCATGGTCTTTTAAGATAATAGCTAGATTACATTTAAAAACTTATTTAGTCTTACATACCCTGCTTTTCTTGACAAAGCTGTTCCACACTTTCTATGAACCTTTATATTGGGACAATCTTGCTTTTTACCATTATCTTTATTTTAATCCCATTCTTCCTGGATAACAGCTGTTTCTACTTGACTGATGAATGACATAAGACTTGGAGCCTTCAGGATGGAGCGGTGTTGGAAAAAAGTGATGAAAACTTCTTGATTGTTTCCATGTTTAGAGACTTACTGTGACTTCATTCATTAATGAAAGGAAATCAATTAAATGCTTTGTAAAATCAGATCTAGAAACATATCACTATGGTGAAGACGATTTTGGCATGCATACGAGCTGTCATTAAAGACTAGTAAATTATGACTGTGTAATGTGTTTTCTGGCTGGGTCAGTAAATAAAGAACTCAAAAAGCATTAAACCGTACATACATTGCAGTTAATAGGAAAATGCAAAATGAGGCTAGTAGATGGTATTATATTAAGAGGAGCTGTGTATAAATCCTAGGAGAAGACTACCCTATTTATATCAGCTATGATATGAAGCAGAATGACATAGCAAGTGTCATAAAATCCAAGATGTAGGATTAAGCTATGACATGGGTTTTTTCTAGCATCTACTTTTATTTTTCTTTTCAAAAGCACTAGAAAAACTGAAGTATTGTGATACTGCAAAACATGAAAACTTCTAAAAACTAAAATCCTTGTTTAGTGATGCAAAGACCATTAAAGTATATGGATTATTAATTTTTTAAAAGCTGAGGAGACCTGCTATGGTTGCTGAATAATGACCTTCTGAATAATGCAGATTTCTGACACATCTAGGGATTTTTTTCACTTTCCCTTTTAATAATAGGTGCCTCAGCTACATATGCCCTGATTTTCAAATAGCATATTAAGTCTTCACTACTTCTCACTTAAGCTGTTTCAGTAATTAGACCATTTGGTCTTATAGAGCTGATGCAGCTGAAATTTATTTATCTTCTACAAGTGGGTTTTTGTGTTCAGTTCTTTTAGGTTATGCAATCTGGTTCTTGTGGATTCTTGTGGACATTGATCAAGTCATCCACATAAAGGAAAAGTCTTACTTTCTTGCTATAAAACATGGTTTCCTTTATTTCAAATTATGGCTAAAACTCTGATTTCTCAAGCTCATATAGCCCATAATGGTGTCATTAATGACAGATGTAATACAACCTCAAAATTCCTACTTTGCTGTTTTCATAAAAAGGGACTTAACTATAATTAATAAATATAAATTGTGTTGGCCTCCAGTGTTACAGCACCAGAAAGAGATTGAATGGTCAGCTGCTTATCATACTTCAGCTTTGGTAAGTCAATTAAAAACACTTTTAAGGAAAAACTATACTTAAAAACTAGTCTACCTGCCATTGTCAGTTTAATTCTAAACAATGTGGTGATGATGCATTTTTGTGATAATGTGTGATTCAATGTAGAAATCCAAGTAATCTAAGTGTTGTTCCTTTTCTGATCAAAACCTCCGTATGTCAATAAAATATTTAGTAAAAACAATGTGAAATTCTTAATTATTTTCACTTCAATTTTGTAACATTTTGATGAAAGCACTCATTTTTCTGAGAGTTATCACTAAGTTGCCCTAGAAATTAGCTACCCAAAGAAAAGGAAAAGTCTCAGTTTAATTTTTCCTACATAGCAATAATGATTATTTTTCTTTTCAGGTTAATCTAAATTGCAAATTAGCTCTTATGAGAAGATTTCTGTTTAAATTCAGCTAGTTCAAGGCTCTGGAAAATCATTTCTTCAATGTTCCACAGATTATCTCTCAAACGAAATACAGTATACAGAGGGAGTATCACTGTAAATACAAGTTTCTCTGTAGGCCAGTTGCAAAGACTGTGATTTCTTCTCATGAATACAGCAGTATCTTTGGCTGATTTTTTTTCACTCAAAAACACTGTGGGAAAAAATAAATTAGCACATTCTGGACATTAAATCCATTAAAAAATTTGAAAGATAGCATTTAATTTCTATGTTATACAAACAGTTGTTCAAAATCTGGAAATTCTTTCCATAAATTAGGAACATAGACAGAATTCCATTCAGTTTTAATTTTTACATAAAGTCTTACTGAATGTGTAGGTGCCACTGCAAGTGAGTAGGAAGTCTTCAGGACTATATAATCCAGCACAAAAAATTTTGCTACCAAAAGTGCTCTAGAATAAATGTTATAAAAGAACAAGTATAGGATTGAAAAAATTATTAAAAACAAACAACAAAAAAAGGAAGACTCAGACTTTTGTTCATGTTGTCCTCACTGTTTCTTTTATTTTATTATTACCTTATAAAACATTTTTGAGAAATTTTCTTCTGTTACTACTAGTGTCAACAAAGGTCAGGTCAAGAAAATGTACTAAAGATTTAAGTTTGACCTATCACTAATAAACAAATTTAGAGAGATTCCTTACTCTTATTATCTTTTACACCCAACACCAGCAACTTACTGTTTTGGGACTACCAGATTGCAAATCACAGAATCACAAAATTAACTGAGCTGGAAGAGACCCATTAGGATCAGAGTCCAGCTCCTGGTCCTGTACAGTACCATTCCCAAGAGTCACACCACGTGCCCAATAGCATTGTTCAAACACTCCTGGAACTCTGTCAGGCTTGGTGCTGTGATCACTGCCCTGGGAAGCTGTTCCAGTGCCCAGCCTCCCTCTGGGTGAAGAACCTTTTCCTGATATACAACCTAAACCTCCCCTGACACAACTTCAGGCCAGTTCCTTGGATCCTGTCATTGGTCACCACAGCAAAGAGATCAGTGCCTGCCCCTCCTCTTACCCCTGCAAGGAAGTTTTAGACTAGAATGAGCTCTCCCCTCAGTCTCCTCTGTTTATGCATACCTATAGAGCAGAGTTTGAGTCAGTACTTGACATGGTACTTATATGTGGGCTTGTGAAGAAGCTGATATATTTATTCCTCCTTAAAAGTTATATGTAAATTTAATGTTAATACTCCCCTGTATTCCAAATTAATCAAAAGGAGAATCACTTATGAGAAATTCAAACTTTAGAAACAGAGCCAGAGAAAAGATGAGAAAAACACTGAACAGCTCTCATTTCAGCTGAAAGCCTTAAAAAGGTAAGGAAAGACAAGCTTCCTTCAATTTTAAAGTTTCCATGTACATTTCTGTTGTAAGAAATCTCTTTTCACTCTCATACAAACATACACACATTTAGTGTAGACATGAATAAACATACACTCTATGTTCTTCTTGGAAGGAAAGCTCATAAATGGAAAATACTTTACTTGAGAAACACTTGACTTAGGTTCTGTGTTTGAACACAAATTCAGATCTTAAATGATTTTCAACATTCCTCCTGGGGAGGGAGATTTGTTCAAATGTTCTTTACCTATTGCTTATGGCAAAAAATTATAGTCTATAAATTTTGCCTAAGATTTGCATAACATTATAAAGCGTGAAAACATATGAACTTTCATGTTGGAAACCTGAGATGTTATATTTCTCATAATTCTGTTTTTAGTAGCTTCTTTCCAGTCATGAACATTAGACATACTCTAATAGATACAGCTCTTATGTATTGCCAAGCATGCTTCAGCCTTACTCTTTGGGTCATTGTCAGCATCTTTGTGTCTCTTCTGTCTCTCATATTCTCTGGCATAGCTTGGTGCCATCTTCTTTGTTATTGGCATCTGTGTCTTGGCTTTCAGAACATGAAGACTTCATCTGCAATTACAGTTTTGAATACGTTCTTAAATCCCTAGTGAATTTCAACTTAGGAAAAACGTGAATTTTCACATTTTCTTGCATTTGCAAAAATAAATAAATAAATAATTTTAAAAATTGATCGCTCTATATCATCTCCTGTCTTGTTTGTGCAGAGGACTGCTAGATCATTTTGCTGAGTACCTGGCAACCAGGTACTACCATGAGGCTACCATGGTCAGCCTCTCTCAGGTTACTGGTTAAGATCAGTCCACCACATTTACAAAAGAAAGGATGTAAGTATCACAGGCTTTGTTCTCTGGAATTGTAACAGTGAGAAAAATTAAGGTGAAATGAAACTTCAGAATACAGGTCATCATGACTAACTACTAAAGATTTTCCTTTGCAAATTAGAATGTTACACAAAGAGTGTACTGAGTACATTAACAACTGACCAATCAACAGAAAGATCCAGTGGTTAAAATCACATAGAAAGATAAAAATCTGACCTCAAGACCAGTCAAGTCACCTAAAATGGAACCTTTGCAATTTGTAGCTGTGATATGTTTTTCTGGATGGATAGTTAATTCCACCTAAAAGGTCTTTCTGAGTAAGACACAGCAAACAAAACCATGGGGTAGAGACAATGATCTGTGCAACTGACAGTCAGAAGAATCAATAAAGTCATGGGAATGAGACCATCGTGAAGACTAATTCTCACTGTGACTGAGTTTGTGCAGTTTTGTAACTGCAGTATTTCAGCTCACAAAGAGAATATGGTGAAAACTCATATAGTACAATGCTAAAGGGGAACCTCATGAATAAAATAATAATAATTTTATATTCAGGGTTACCCTTTGACACTAAGCAGAAATACATATTAGAATTATGCATTGAATGGTGAAGATAATGAGAAACAGTGTACAGCTGCTTCACTTTCTTAATATTTATTACATTCTTTATTGCATTTGTATAGAAATCATGTTTTTCTCATGGTTTTTCTCACTCTTTACAGGGGTCTATACACACAGGCAAACAGCAGTATGTGTATATATGTGTCTACACATTTTACATACATACATACAGATATATATGTAAAAATAAATATATAAACAACCACAAGTTCCCCTTTTTCCTTTGGCACACATAGCATGGCTGTGAATTTAGTATATCTTCCATAGATAAAGGTCAATCAGCTTTTCACCCAAATCCAAAATAAAAAAAACCCCAAAATTTCTGAAAAATTCTACTATCAAACACATCAGTTAAACAAACAAATAAACATGAACCTGCCTTACTGGGAGGTTGGACTAGGTGATTTCCAGAGGTCCTTTTCAAACTTGAGAATTCTCTGATTTTGTGATGAAACTCTTGAAAATTCATGCAAAACTTAAGAAGAAGAGATTTCTGAACAAACTTTCTTATTTTTAGCTCAGTGCTTGAACTTGCCAGAGCAGTGTGGTTCAAATTTTATTATCACACATCTGCTATCATCCTGAAAATATTGCAAAGAGATACAAGCATGACTGCAAACAACAATCCAGGTAAAATGCGCTTTCATCTTTCAACCTGAATGGTTTAACTAAAACTCTATGAGTTAAATCTGAACATCTGGGCTATCTTCCTAAAATCATCTGGTGGAAGCACTCTCTGAGTAGGGAATCTTCCCTTAATCAATAAATTGTGAGGCAAGACTGTTTCAGTGTCCTGACTTACTTCAG
Organism: Sterrhoptilus dennistouni; assembly: GCA_013397095.1. Taxonomy (NCBI): domain Eukaryota; kingdom Metazoa; phylum Chordata; class Aves; order Passeriformes; family Zosteropidae; genus Sterrhoptilus; species Sterrhoptilus dennistouni. The sequence goes on from VWZU01000755.1 coordinate 2,900,694, forward strand.
CTTATTACTTCTAATCCTACAGCTGTCATGCAGAAGAAAAAAACAATAACAAGATACATATGTGGAAGTCAATATTCATAGAATCATAGAATGGCCTGGGTTGGAAGGGCCATTAATGATCATCTAATTCCAACCACCCCTGCCATGGGCAGTGACATCTTTTACTACATCATGTTATTTAGACCTCCATCCCACCTGGCCTTGATCCTCTCTAGGGGAGGGGCATTCACTGCCCTAGGCAACTTCTTCCAATGCTTCTCTGTCCTCACAGTAAAGATTTTTTTTTTCCTAACAGCTAATCTAAACCTTCTTTCTTTAATTTGGAAATCATTCCCCCTTGGCTTTGAAATAATGCTGTTTGGCTTCTATAAATGGAGCCTAGTCTTGTTTACAGGACTAAAATATCTGCAGATAAATGTGGAAAAAAAAAAAAGAAACCATGTGATATATTGTCTCTTAGTATGCATGGAAGCCTAATAGTTTTTCTCCTTTTACATGGATATAAGTTATGGCTTTGAATCCCTTTTGGAAATAAGATGTTCTATCACCTGTCTGTGAAACTTCTGTGAACCACTACTGTCTAACCTCACAAGTAAGAATGATTTTTCTCTGTTTTTTTGTGGGTTTTTTTTTTTTCCCTGAATAGATTACAATATAGCCTGTTGAAACAAAGATTATTTCTTAATTATTTTTTTTTGGAATTTATGTAGAATAGCAAGGTTGTGATCTACATCAGAATTTTCAGAAAACAATAATAAGTGTATTTGCCTTTTGCTCCATTTTATAAAGGTATCCAAGTAAATATGCATTTTATCAAAGAATCTAAATTAGCAGTCATTAACACAGACTGGTTCTGATTTGCCTCAAACATATTCTTTACCTCACATCTCAAACATATTGTTTTGGTGAGCTGCTTTATTATGACTTTTTTTTTGTTTGTCTTAATGAAAAGAATGGTTTTTCTATCAAATAATAGAAAAGAAAAAAGAATCTCTGAAGTGCAACCTGCAATAGGAAATATACAATATCTACATTAATTTATTATTATTGTATATAAACAAGGGGTTTTTATATATTTATATATGATTGTTTGTGTGTAGTTTCTTCTTTGAGAAGAATAGGTTATATGAGCTGAAAAATATTTAAGATATGTCCTTATGTCTCGTAAGTACACAACAAGCATTCTTGCACAATTATTTTGATAATAAAATATTGTACCAAATTACATCATGGAAACAGCTTCTCTTATTGTTTCTATGAGCAACCCAATAAGCTGAAACAATCGGCATTGTTAGGGAAGATTGTGAGCCCTCAGGTGCACAGCAAGAAAAGAATGTGACTGAGAGAAACAAAATCTGTACAGATGAAGTTCTTCTAATTATTTCTTCCATTTCTGTATAAAAAGGAAGTTTTTCTACTTCATTCAACTTTGTTAAGCAATAGGAAAATTTGCAACTAGTGTCAAAAAAAGACTGTGATATGGATTTTTTCATATCTACAAAACTGATCAGTAGTCTTCATAGTATTGTATAACACCTACATCTGACATCAAGACTCAGATTTGGCACATATTCAACCTAATTTATTTTATATATATATTGTCAAAAGAAATGATCTCTGACATTTGTACTATAATCTAGAAAGAATAAAAGCAATTAGTATGGATATATAAAGAATATACAACTCTTTTAAGAGGCAGAGACCCTTAAGAGAAACAAAGAAAAGTATTGGGATGCTAAAGTGATAAAATTATTGGGGTGTTAAAGTGGCACAAAAAGGCATTTTCTAAGAATATAGTTCTTGGGAAAACTGTTGAATATCTAGGAAGAAAACCAGACAGAAGCTATATTTCAAAAATCTTGTGAAAGATTTACAAAATTAATGAAGGCAATGATCAGTATGAAAAATCAGAGCAGTGTGTCACTGAGGAAGAGAACTCACTAGAAAATTATCTCAAATATGAAAATACACACTTAGGGTTTATTTTAAATAGACCTGTGCAGCATGGTCTTCATTTGTAAGTTATAAATAAGCTGGAGGAGGGATAAGTTTCATAGCCAATAGCTATGTTGCTAAATTATTACATAAATGGATTCCAGAACTCAAAAATAAGATTCAATTAACATAAAAACAATAAATGCTGAGCCAGAATGTTAAGAGAAAGCATTAACATCATTGATTTGTAGTAAGGTGCTAAACCTTTCTATATAAATAACAATGATAATTTATCATTCAGTCTTTTTCATCAACAATTTCCAGCTGTGGACAAGACTGCAAACAAATTCTTAGTTGGTAATAATACCAATATTGCAAAGAAAATTTGTAAACATTATAATACATTGTGCTCTGTTTCAGGAAAAAAAAACCAAAGCAACGCTAACCAGAATAAAGATGGTAGGATGAATTTCTGGAGACCTAAATATATATTTTCTTATTTTATGGACATGAACTTTGGATCCAGTGGGGTGTGTTTGCAAACAAAGCTGAAATATGTGGTTATGTCTGGGTGGATGGGAGTGTTTCAAGAGGAACAAGATACAGACTCATAAATTCATAATAATATTATTGCCAAAAGTTCCAGTGCTATGCTTTAAACTACATGATTTTTTTCTGCTGTTGAGTATAGACATGCCTCTGGATTCGTCTTCTTCTTTTCTCTCCCAAATTCCTATTTTCACCTTCGTATTTCTCCAAAGTTTTTTGTCCTTGTACCTTCCCCTATATATAGCATGTTGCTATAGTCTTCTACCAGCCTAAATATTCTTTTTTTCTCCTTTGAACTTATCTCCTCATTCTCTTTCAGAGACTTTGTTTTCTTGTTTGTCTTGAGCTCCTTTTCATTTCTTGCAGACAAAATATAGATGTTGGCTGGGTGAGTGAGAATAGAATAGAATAGAATAGAATAGAATAGAATAGAATAGAATAGAATATTTCAGTTGGAAGGACCTACAGTGATTATCTAGTCCAACTGCCTGATCATTTCAGGGCTGACCAAAAGTTAAAGTATGTTATTAAGATCCAATGCGTCTTTAACACTGAAAAGTTTGGGGCATCAGCAACCTTTCTATTAAGCCTGATCCAAGGTTTGACCATCCTCTCAATAAAGCAATGCTTTCTAACGTTCAGTCTGAACTTCCCCTGCTGCAGTTTTGAACAATACACACATGTCCTATCCGTGGGTCACAGGAAGAGCTCAGCGCCTCCATCTTCCCCTCTTCAGGAAGATATAGAGAGCAGTGATGTTACCCCTCAACTCATTGCACTGCAAGGTGCATTCAAGACCTCCATTAAGTAGGAACAGACCTATCTCTAGAACTGAACTCTGCAGAACGCCACTAAGGACCAGTCACCAGGCAGCTGTAGCCCCACCCATTACAAACCTTCGAGCCTTGTCCTTCAGTCCTGGCCAGTACAACATTAACCTGCTCATCCCACAGCTGGACAAATTGTTCAGAAGGATACTTTGAGGGTCAGTATCAAAAGCCTTACTAAAATACAAACAAACAAACAAACAAAAAAATCTTTCTGAAGTAAATCTTTCTGGCATTTGGTAATTTTGAAGTAATTCTTTGTGCAGTCAGCTTAGTTCCTCACTTTTCTGTGATGTGGGCAGATAGAGGCTATAAATCTTTTGCACAAAAAGGACTTGTGACTCTGATTAGCTGAGAAGCAGAAAAATATGCATCTGTGGCTCTATCTGTAGCTGCTTCTTCCCTTAAGCAAGGAATATTCTGAATTAACTTGTATAGAGCTGAGCATTTATACTGATGTAACACACCTACACAGCATCTGATCTGGCTTCGGTATTCCAGATCTGTACTACATTATAAACTGTGGATATTTAATAAGAAGCCTCAGGGCTCAGACAAATTATCAAGTCATCCAAGTAATCTGAGCTAATTAATTGACTGTGTTCTTAGTTTGCCTCTGACAAACTGAAATAAAATGACATATTACTAAAAGAAGTTGTTGTGGGTAAGTCACGCTCTCTCTGTTTGGTGCAGTCAGATACCAGAGTTTTTAATTCAGGCTATCTCAACAGCCAAGATAAACCAGATTTAAGTCTGAGTCTTCAGGCTCCCCTTCATGTTGCTAGATCTACCCCTTAGGTGACGTGGCAGTGGGACAAATGTCACTGTTCTTCTGCATGGGCTTTGGTTGCCTTATAGAATATCTGTGGGTTTGGGTTAAAAGCCCACATAACTTTTCCAAAATCAGTTTTTAAAGTAAACCCACAACTTTAAATATAGCCTCACAATTCTAATGATACTGATGAGATTTTGTGATTTATGGAAGCCTTTTGCACAAAGCTTTTGCAGTTATTGCCTATATATCTCATTTACTAAAAAAAAAAAAAAAAAAAAAAAAAGCCAAACCAAAACATTTTGGTAGAGCCATTGCTCTCCTAGCATGAGAGATTAATTGAAGAAGGGAATGATTCATAGGGTAAACAGACACAGATTTTTTGCTGGGCGACACAGTCAATATCTGTCATATCTAAGTTTTTAATATTAAGATCCCACCAGAGGAGCCTTGTAGATATTCTTATCCATGTGAGAAAATATTGCTTGGGCAAAATTTCTGTGTAACTTCCAGAAGAAAAAAAAATTAACATCAGAAAGGGCTTCAGCTTTTTCAGGTAAGTAATTTTTTAAATCGAAAGAACTATCTTGAGACAAGTGATGAGAATATCTAAGTGAAAAGTCTCATCAGCAACAGAGAATCCGTCTCACGGAGTAGGGGCTAATGGATCTGCATATATAAGGAAAACTCCTTTTTCACAGGAGGCATTCTGTACCTCAAGACAGTAACTAAAAAGGGGTGAATCACTGCACATGAAAATAATATTTAAGCTTCTCATTATTTTGTGTAAGATAGGAAATGGCACTTAAATGCACTTTTTTCATTTTGCAGCATTTCCATAATAGTTTAATTGAATGACTGCACTATTTGAATGCTTCTGTCTTTCAGTTTAAAAAACATGCACATATTGAATCTGAGATGATAACTAGAGGAGATGATTTCAAATCCAATTCCTTTTTCATTAGTAAAGAAAGTAGACTGAGACGCTGATTCTTAAAAAAAAAAGTTCTTTATCAAACAGCAGGGGGCAATGAAACATAAATCAAAATAAAAAACGCTCTTTTACAAAGTAGAGGAAGCATAAAATAGAATATTGCTACCTGAATATTCTGTTTGCTTTAGTGAATGTTTTATGAGGAGATAAAAATACAATGGAGATTCTTTGGAGAGGAAAATAAGGAGAATTTTCCATGTAACCTACTAAAGTATATGAGCAGAAGTATATGTAGTTTGTGATATGTCAAAAGCTCAATAATTTTTTTTCTGTAGAAATTTTTAAATATTTTGAAGTGGCTATCAGTTTCAGGTCGATAAACATCTTTACGTGTCTGTAAGCTGAAGGATATAAAATCTAAGCAGAAATAAGTTTCCACTGAAAGAGAAGCTTGATTTCCTCCAAAAAAAGAATAGTATACTATCTTTGATTGCCAATATAATTTTAATAAATGTAATTATATTTTTTGTAACTTTTATTATTTATATAAAGCCACATAATACTTAAACAATTGTGAGCCTTATTTATTATCAAAAATGCTTACTAGTTTCAAATTTAAATGCAATAATCAGTATATGCTACAACTCCTTTTCTTAACACATACTTCAGAGTTAAATATGTAATCGTACATTTTGTCTTACTTTATATTTCTTACCAAATAGGTATGTGAAGTATATAGCATATATTTTATGTCATATAGTATTTCATGTGAATAAAAAGGAGGAATTTGCACATCAAGGTGTTAAAGCCCCCTAAAAAAAACAAAGGATGTAATGTATCTGTCATAAGGCCCATTTTAGAAGTTGCATTCCAAGAGAGTGAAATTCATTAAAAAGCCTGAGAGCCAAAGCTGATCTATGCCAGTTGCCAAATCAGTGTGGGAGATGATCTATATGAGAGTCCCCTCAAAAATAAGCACTTGCAGAGGCTGTAAAGCTTTCCATTAGACCAAGCACTTAGTTTGTACCAGCATTTCTGCCTCTGTATACCAAAAAGGAGAATGCTTCCCTCAGTCCCTCTATAGGATAATGAAAGTATCCAGTTCTGTGGACAAATCCATAAAAATTCAGTTGGCTCATGCCTTTTAGTAACCAAACCTATGCAAGCTTGAAACCAGTGTAAAAAGTAAAATTTAGTTTATTTCTGTGGAAAGATTGGGTCTTTATGTTTGATATTAGGGAAAAAAAAGTCCTTTAAAATAATCTTGGATCTTCTGAACTTTTCATGGGATCATATTCTCCTCTAAGGTAGAGGTTTTTTAACCCACTTGCTAAAAAACTGGCCTTTTGGTGGATTTCTATTACCTGTATCTATTAGCTTTATTAAAAAGGAGCAATTGTCACTCTGGACTCTTTAAATGGTATCTATATTACTAGAGACCACTTCATACCATTTCTACCACTCTGTTTTCTCTCACTAGGTTTTCCTCTTTCATCTACTCTGGTAAATCATTTAGGTTTTCCAGAGAGTTCCAACATGACCAGCACCAGCAGCAACACCAGCCAGACACATCAGTGACTCCTGGCAGCTCTGCCAGGTGCATGATTACTTTGCTGCCACTCCTGGAGCAAGAGAGATGGCAAACTGCAGAGCAGATTCTTTTATGTAACATCACAATCTTCTCTCAGCCATCAGGGGGCTATTAGATATATTTCTTTCTGTCATCATCTTTTCAAAAAAACTGAACCCTGAACGTTTAAAAGAAAATATAAAACAAAATTAGGAGATGTTATATTGTTGTGTACCACTACATAAATAAACTTTAAGGCTGTAAAATGGACAGTTTATACTAAAAATTAATTCTCTTAGAGATAACTATATAGTATTCTGACAATCCTGTATGCTTTTGTTCTTTAATTACATTGACCACATTTGCCATTTTCTTTTTCTCTTAAAGAGAAAACTACCTCTGACATTGTCAAATGGAAAACACTAAAATGTAGAGGTAATATTACAAATCTGTCATCCTCTAAGTGCTTAAGCTTTGCAAATTTAAATATAAATTTGAGGTATTTTCTAGAGTTTCAATTTTAAACTTTTCTACAGTGTTACTTCATATAGATATTTAATGCAGTTATCATATTGATTTTTGCTGCTTTATTATTCTAGACTTATGTAAACATTATTTGTTGTCTGAAAGAAAATTATCTAAATACATTATTTTGTGAGGCAAGAAACAATAATTTAAAATCCCTTGAAGGTTAAGCTAACACTGCTATAACAAGAAGTGTTATAATTTCCAATGAATTTGGATTATTTATTACAAATACAAGGTTTTAAATACTGCTAGACTATATGATGCCTTTTTTTAAATGTGTATTTATGTTAGTAATGTGTAGAAACACAGCTTGCAAAGCATAATGTCATAAGCAATGGAAGGAGAAGAAGAGCACACAAGTGTTACACAAAAGAAAGGTTTGAGAAGGAATTAGAACAGTGATTGTGTCTGGATATGCACCTAGCAGCACTCAAAAGATGCTCCTGATTATAGTCCTTCTGTACAGTAATGTGCAATTACATGTTTGTGAAGATATACTTGTTATAACCAATAGTAAACTAAAATGTTTAGGATGTTCTAGATATAGCAGATATGTTTCTAAGCAGTGTCTGTGAAATGTCACAAACATTTTATGTTACATTTTGTATTCCACTGCAAAACTCTAGTGTTGTCATATTACATATTTAGCTTCTAAAGTTGATTGATTGCTTCAGAGAAAAGTGTATATGGTATTCCACTTCTTATCTGAGTCAATGTTTTTCTCAATACTGTGAAGTAAATTAAAATAAAGTGTTTAAATCTACTGCTTATGATAAAGAAGACCAAATCTCATTCTAAGAAATGTGAAATACAACTTGTCATGTTCCTTTCACTTTGTAGAAATGCTACCACAAGGCTTAGCCAGTTAAGTCTAATATGTTGACATTTATTTTTGCTGCAATAAATGTTAGGATTATATTTTTGCATTAAATTCTGGCATTTTTAAAGATCACGATGACAAGTGATTTATTCTTCAAATCACTCTGGTTTGTTTTTACTTTTTGAATATGGATTTGGCCATGTGTCTCCAAGGCACAGTACAAAGCATATTTCATATGTTTTGCAACCTATTAGTTTGATTTAAATCCACTTTTTCTGTCAGGATTTATGCAAGGCTTTCTTGATGTTATTTGCTCTGAATTATTGCCCAGAAATAATCACATGGAATCCAATTTCACACAGGCTGTGTGGCCTATGCGGTCTGTCTCTGTAAAGCTCTAAAGCTTTTAAAACTTTTTCAATTGAGGTGATTCTTCAAATTTTTTAAATACATAGCCCTGTCTTGCTTTACTTTCATATTTGTCCTTTCCCCTCAAAGTATGAGGAATTTGATTGGGTTCAGTAAGTTCTGTGTGATGTTTGACCCTGCCTGGACATAAGGGCATACATAAAGGACAGGGAGAGATCACTCACCAAATACCACCACTGGTAAAACAGGCTTAGCTTAGGAAAATTAGTTTAATTTATTACCATCTAAATCAGAGCAGGATAATGAGTCCAAATCTTAATATGCTTTTCCCCTGTCTGTCTTCTTCACTCTTGATTTTGTCTGCCTTATCCCTTTCTGCAATGCAGGGGGACAGGGGAGTTGCAATCATTCCATCACATGTTGTCTCTGCCACTCCTTTCTCTTCAGGGAGAGGACTTCTCACACGTCCTCTGCTCCTGGCAGTCCTCCATGAACTTCTTTAATATAAATCCTTCCCACAGGCTACAGTACTTTACAAAATCCTCCACTGTGGGTCTGTTCCACAGAGTCACAAGTTCTGACAGCAAATCTGCTTCAGGATGGGCTCCTACCTCCAAAGGTCCATGGGTCTTTCCAGGAACCTGGTCCAGTTCAGGCTTCCCACAGGGTCACAGCCTGCTTTGGGAATCCCCCTGCTCCAACGTGGAGTCCTCCAGGGGCTGCAGGTGAATCTCTGCTCCCCCATGGATGTTCATGGACTGCAGGGGTATAGCTGCTCCACCACGGTTTTCACCACTCTTCTCTGGTGTCTAGACCATTTCCTCCTCCACATTTTTCATTGGCCTTGGTGTCTGCAGAGCTCTTTTTCTCACATATTCTTACTCCTCTCTTCTCTGAATGCAGTTGCACTGCAGCTTTCTCCATTCCTTCTTAAATATATTATCAGAATATATTATTTAATAATGTAAAAATAAATGAATACTGTTAAAACACTAAGTACTGTTAAAGCTGGACCTTTTCAAACCACAGAACTGTAACATACCAGGCTGGAAGGGTCCTCAAGGATCATCTGGTCCAAACTTTCTTGGCAAAAGTACAATCTAGACAAGATGGTCCAGCACCCTGTCCAGCCAAATCCTAGGTTGTGTTGGCTCTTTCAATACATGTATTGAAATATGTATATTTCAATATATTTCCACTCACTTTTACATATTTGCATGTCATATTTCAATGGTTAAAATTGATATGCATTCTTTGGAAGGAAATATAAAAACAGAAGTGTTATTGAGTTTCAGAAATGTACTAAACTTGTGTGCTCAAATGCCTCATTCAGAACTGACCCTTATAGAATAGTCCACAAGTTTTTGTTTTCCAAAACACTTAGCAAAAGCCCTTGAAATATTCTATTGCTTAATTTGCATATATAAACATGCCTAGAGGCAGACTTAATTTCATCCTGTGTATTTCTGATTACTCCTTTTCACCTCACCCTCATTTAGCATAGGTACGTATGCTAGCAGAACTGCACTGCAGGAGAAGCTTATTTACCCTCAATATTAAAATGAACAAAATAACAACTCCCTGAAGCAGTTAAAGCTAGCAAAGTGGGATCTTTAAGGGGTTTTCTTTTTTTTTCTGTGTTTTTTTTAAAGTTTTTCTGTTTTCTCTTCAGAAACTATTTATGTTTTTACCTGAATATTGAAAGGCATCATAATTATATTAGCCATAAATCAGTAAAGGTATCAACCAGCAGAGCTCTAGAATATGAGCTAGTTCTAATGACATAATGTGTCTCCAGGAGAACTACATACTTGTTTATTCTCTGCAAAGGTAGCCTGATATCGTGTTTTCATACATTTTCCAAAGCCAGATATTAGAATCTGACTGCATGAAATCTAACCACCTTTACCATAAACAAGCAATCAGCTAAAACCACAAACTCAAACATAATTTATTGCTTTCACAGAAGCAGATAGAAAAGCTATGGGATAAAAGGGCAGTCTTTAGACTTTGGAAATAGAAGACAAGTATTAAGTTTCCAGAATCAAATAAGTTGTCTAAGGCTATGTCTACATTTGCAGTCTGGATGGGAACAGTAATGAGTTTTTGAAGAAAATTACTTCATTTATTATGTGCTGAGTTAGTTCTCAAACTGCTTCAGACCCCATATTCACACACACACACACCCACACACCCACACCCACCCCCTTCCTGAGGAAATTAAACCAATAAATGCCTGCACTCAATGGACATCAAAGTAGTTCTCATCTATCATGCAAGTGTACTTAAATCTTCGAAAACTCCGGACTTCAAAACCTGCTTTTCTTTGATATATAGGGAGCAAGTGCCCTCATATATGCTTCCAGCCCTCAAGTCTTTGAGGTGCCACTAATCCTTCCTCATCTACCTATGTTATTCAGAGCTCATTTTCAACTATCCCTCACAGGAACTGATCGAGTTTATGATCTGCAGAAACAGTGTTCTTCAATAGCTGTGATCTATGGAAAAGATTACATTAGACAGAAAGTTAATGTGTTGTGTCTTCAAAGATACTTACCAACTGACAGGCTTATTCTTCTGCTCACCTCTGATGATGAGGTTTTGCAGCATCTGTGTCCTCCCTGCTGATTTGTCCCCATGTTATCAGAAAAAGGAGGCAGCTTGGACCATAAAAGCCATCCCGAATCCCTTGTAGTGCCCCATATCCAGACTCAGGCAGAGGAGAAGATGAGGGAGACAACTGAGCTTGTCATCACAAGTGTCATCCAGGATGTTCAGCAGGATTAATAGTTTGGGGTCCACATAGAGATCAGATAGAAATTCAGGAGCAAGATGTACTGGATAGGTGACAACGATGGTGACAGAGCTGCCAAACCATGCTTCCAGGTAACCATATAAGGTCACAACAGGAAGAGGTGAAGATCAATCTAATCAGCTAATATGCAGTCCCAGACTATGGAGCCGTACAAGTCCTGAGGGATTCAGCTCTCCTGGAGGAGAGGGGACTGCTAGATCTGGAAAATGTGGCAATTGCTAAGATTCTTTCATTCATACCAACACTGTAAGCGTATTGTTTGTCCCTTTAGTTAGAGCATACGGGCAAAATTTTCCAGAATTAGTTTCTAGGGAATCATGTTGGCTAACATGATGAGGACGATGCTGATGATTTTGGCCATCACATTTTTCTCCCAAATTTCTGCTTATGTTCCTGACTTTTACTAATTTGCTAATGCCATCTTAACCCTTTTCCTCAACCATTCATATATTTATTCCTATCAGATGACAGTCTCAGGACCTAGTGGAACAGGGGCAAAGAGCATGTACCACCAATGCAGAACAGCACCACCAAAATGTCACAGATGTTGTTGTTGTAGCACCAATTTCTCATTTGAGTTTAAGTTACTTTACTTATACCATCATCTGCTCTGTTGCAGGAAAGAGGGTGTGCTGTGGCCTGGGTGTTCAGATTAAATCTCCCACAGCCTGTCTAGAGTGCCTTGTGCTGAGTAGCAACAAACTTAGTGGGAAGGTGGAAGAGACAGCAGGCATATTGCACCACTTGAAATATTCACAGGATCTGATTAAAAGATTTGGCACATTAGTATTTGTATAGCAATGGTGGTGGGGACAACAGGCATGTCTTTTGATCTGCTGTCATCCTCATGAGACAGAAGAAAATAGAATGTGAGGCATCCAGAGAGATTCTCCAAAGAACCCATACTCGAAGAAAAGATTTATGATATGATAGCTCTTCTTCATTCAAAGGTTTGAATTACATGTATAGTTGGGATTTACCACATAGGAGACCAAATTAATGTGAAATGAAATCTTCCAGCAGGATATGATGGATATAAAATGAGACCCAACATCAACATTTACCGACCAATACATTTGTTTTGTGACAGACATTTTTAAAAACAAATATAGCCTATGCAGGTCATGTTTTTCTCCCACTAATTCATTTTGCATAAAGATTACACTAATTTTATTAGTATTTCAAGTACTTCAATTCTTCAGTTGTGTGCTTCCTTCTACAATCCTCTCTTAATTTTGCCATATCATTCCTGCATATTAGCTACAGATAATGCATTATATTCAATGCTAGCAAGTATTCAGATTATATAACCACTATACTGATATCCAGTATTGCCCTGTTCATACAATGTATTAGAACTTTTGGTTACTGTTACACAGGGAACATTCTGTTAACTTTTTCCCGTGGCTTCTATGTTCTTTTGAGTAACAATGTGTGGAGTTCCCTGTCATGAACTATCGTTGACAAATTTTTAGATATTAACTGGATAATTTTCTTCCCTCATTAATTAATTAGTATAGATCAGTGTATATGAATCAGCAGCCTTCCTCATCTCTTTAGAATAATAACTTCTATCATGCAAATAAAAGGCCAAAACTCATTCAGATAAGGAACTCAGAAGAAATATTTCCACTAAAAGTCTTGTATTTACTATGCTACATTTGAGATGCCATATAGACATAATTTGACTGTTCTGATTTTACATCATAATTCCTCAGTAAAGGTCTGATCGTGTTCCTCATGCATATGAATGTACATATAATTACATTTTCTTTTTACTGCTACAGATTTACTGACCATGTATATAAACAACGAACTGATGCTAATATGGAATATAATTCACTTCAATTCCTTGTATGCTGCTTTCAGTTGTCTTTGAACCAGACTGCTGGCATTAGAGATTTACTGAAGTTACAAATAATAATTCTGTGAAATTCCCCCCAAGCCCAGCTTAGACCAGTGCCTCTTCTAACCAGTGATGGCAATGGATATGAGTCACCAGTTGGGATATCATAAATATTTCCAATTCTATAAAACAAGAAAAAAACCAACCAAACAAAAAACCCCAAAAAACTTCAGGATACCATTGACATTTTTTTGTCCAGGGCCAGTTCTTCTCCTGGAAGTCTGTTACAACTTTTTCCAGGAGGTTCACATAAAGATTACACAGTTGGTTGACATAGTCTCTAAATTTCAAGTAACTGGAGACAGGGAGATGATAAGACAGAATCATACCTACATGCATGATACACTGTTATTTAGCTGTTTGGTAAACAAACCTGTACTGACATACAGTCTCTTTGCTGAAATTAAATAGATTTCTTTTGGCTCAGTTGTCAGCTTTTTAAAGGTCCCTCAGTGTGGGGATTCACGAGAGTGAGACAGACTTAATTAGCATATCTAGTCTGGTGACTAGGATGCCTTGGAGAGGACAAACAGAACTTTGAGCTCATGAGAAGATGGGATTAGAAACCTGCTTAAAGAAGAAGATTCAATCAACCCCCTACATGAAGATGTTGAAAAATGTATGAGTTGTTTGTATGATCTTTTAACCTAATTATTGTAGTAGAAATAATTAAGCGTACTGAAATGGTATATAAGTTTGTGGAAAACCTGAGTAAAATCAGATTTTGATCATGGTCAGTCTTCTCATCTCTCCTTCAATCGCCGATACCTCAGGACATTAGATCTGACATTTGATATATCAATCACTTCCCTTATACAGTAATATTCACACATTTGCTGAGAGTGAATTCTGTGTTATCATTCAGACAATTAAGATATTGACCACTTAAAAACCCCCAGCACTTCCTATTTTTGACCCTTGAGGTATTATGTCTGTTACAGGTCACTGCTGATGTCAAACCAGTGATCACTTTGATTCTCACAGCTCAGTCAACTTTTACACGATCATGTATCTTTAGTTGTTAAACAAATTTGTCCAATTTTATGAATATATATTGTAGTTTATGTAGATCCTAGGGTTACACCAAATCAATTCTGTGATAACTCCTCACACCCGCTGCTTTCTTTTCCTCAGTCACTTTTAAGCACCAATATTCTGTTGAAACATCAATGCCAGAGCCTCTGCAACTGAAAGCTCACAATTGTTCAGAGGTTTGGTGAAGAGAATTTTCTTTACGGGGTACAAATAGGAGGACAGATATATTACTTTTAAAAGGGTAGTGCAGTGTAGATGTTAAATATGTATGAAAAAGGTGATATGATATCCTGAACAAAAAATACAAATTGAACCACACAGCCTTGAGTGGAGTGCAAGGACTCTCCCCTCAAGCACTCTCCCTTGGCAAATTAGCAGCGAAAGTGAGTTAGATGAGGATAAAAAAGAACATATCCTCTTGTCAAATGATGAAAACATGCACCTTTCCTTCATGTCATTACAATTCTCTAAATCTGCATTCTTTCTCATCTCTGTACTGCTTTTCTTCTCTTCTTATATAAAGGACATTCCCATCATTATCAGCACACCATCCTGCCTTAGGCAGTTATGATTACCATACACTCAAGAAGAAGAATCTTCACTAATTACCAATACATGACTTTCTCACTGTTCATCAAGGACAAATTGTGATACTATCCTTGAATCTTTATAAAACACATAACATGTGCTAATGTTGAGGTATTTATTGGAATACTAGGTCTTCCACATCAGATATGTGAAAAAGGGAATGAAAAAGAGAAAAGACACAAACTGCATATTATACTAAAAGTATAATTGTTGGGAATTTTATAATTTTTTTTGGGTGAAGCAGGAAGATCTTTGCTGTTCTGGAAATTATCAATAATTTTTCATTTTAAAATGACAAAATATAAGAATAGGTCCTCTACTTCTTTCCTTCTTCTTCTACTGCTACTTCCTTCCACATTTTGACCCTAAGAACTAGGCCTGTCCAACAGTTTTCACTCCTCAAAAGAAATAGTGTGATATAAAAGCCAAATCTCTGTATGACACCAGCTGTGCAACCAGTGTGATCTGCAGTACCCATTTGCTCTTAATCAAACCTTTCTCTTTAAACATCAGGACTGAGGAGAAACAGTGTGGATTATTATGCCCTTCACTCTCACACCCAGAGCTGTGAAACAACTCTTGATGTGGTTGACATCTCCACTCACAGTACCACCAGTGCCCATGTGCACGAACAGCAGCAAAAATAATCCAAGGGCTGGACACATCCAGTAAATCTCTCCATATCATCTGGTGTCTGGGCCCCAAGCAAGCAACAAGTCTCCTTAGGGAGCAAACAGGACTGGCAGATGGGGGCATCCATTACTCTTGGGAAAAGTCTCCAGCTCTTACTGCCTGCTGCTTTCTTCTGATGTTGGCTTGCATTTCAGGCTTGACTGGCTCTAGCAAAATTTTAAAGTCTTCCCTCAGAGTCTACCAAGCCTATGAAGCTGTTCTGAAGCTGCAGGTCTGTGTCTTTCTCCTCCTACTCTTTCTCAAGAATAAAATCAGTCAACTCACAGGTCTGAGTGTGGCTCTTCCTCCACTTTATCTGTCTGCATACCTGTGCATATTCAAGCTTTACACCCCTGCATCTAGACAAACAAATAATGATTTGATATAACCATTGGTTTTGTAGATCTTATAGGCTTTTTTGGTGTGTCACTTTTAAACTGAGCAAGCTAAAATGCAAAATCCTTCTGAAGGACTACTGATTTTAGAGAGTTAGCAAGTGACTTGCTTTTCCTTTTTGGAATAAAAGAAAGTAATGATACAAAATACATGAACACCCAATATTTAGTGGAGAAGAGAAAAAAGGCTAAATCTTTCCATCAGAAATTTTTATAAATCAAAATGACATTATGCTGCCAATCAGAAAAAAATACAAAAGACTTTGAAGAACTCTCTATATGAAAACTCACTATTTTTGAAATATATAGATTTATGAAATATTTTAAACATAATTTTAAGGCTAACTGCTGTATCACACATGAATCATTTTCTCTCTTTTTAGAAATTTAGGATAGGGTAAAACAAGGTTGTTGACCACTCCAGTAACGCACCCAATTGAGAGGATATTGTTTTAGTCTCCACATGCCAGAATGCCACAGTTACTGCTTGGATTCCATACAGAGTCAATAAATTTTTATTTTTTCCTTCCTGAATATGTATACATTTATATATGAGGATGATTTAGGGAATTTCAAAGGTGGTTTACATCTAAGCTTTCTAACATACTTTTCCTCTAGCTCTTTGTTAAATTCACATTATATGCAAAGGAAGCTGCTAGAACAAATAAACCTATCAGTTAAAAATTGTCTGATCATAGCTTCCAACCAAGAGACAACAAAAGCCTCCCAAGTATACGATTCATATATGTTGTACCTCAATTTACAGAAAAAAAGTCAAAGCTCTAGGACATTTGCACTGTAATAAACTAAACTAATCATAGAGTGCAGTTACAATAACCTGCATACAGGAGAGATTTCAGTTAGACTACTGAGATACAAGAAGAGAAAGAAAAATAAAAAAAGAGATAATGAGTATATCTAAATTAAACCGTGAACACATAAAAGACTGAAAAAAAAGCTGAGGAAATATCTGAAAGAAAATGAAAAATATTCTTTTAAGTATAAGTCTTAATGCAAGTTATGAGAGTAGATATAATACAAATCTAGCATCAAGACAAGACAAAAATCAATGTGTATTGTATAACAAGAATTACACAGATTCAGAAGTTTTCTGCTAATACTCTAGTATGATTGAAGCAACCCTATTTCAGAATTACTCAGATTCTCTACCACTTTTCAAGTTTTGATTTTTTTCAGGTGGTCTTTTTTTTAATATTAAGTATTTTTGAGTATGTAAGTTTTAACTGTTTATCATCCTGTTACTTCAGAGCTTACACTTGAGAATTTTTACATGCCTGTTGGCATGAAAAATAGAGAACTGGTTATGGAGGAACTTGTTAAAGTTAGTGCAGTTTTGTAGAGTTTTAGGAAAAAAAAATCTGACCTCGATCTTTTTTTCCTGGATTTTTTTCTTAATCCTTTCCTCTCCAATATAGAAAGCTTTGGACTCATTCATAGAGAGAAAACCAAACCGTCGATTCTTGGGAGATAACCCAGACAAATTAGAGTGATCAAGGTTACAAAACATTTTTTTCTTTGTACCTAATCTCATTCTTACAATAACAGTCTTGGGAAGAATTTTATTGTTTGTAATTTTTTTGGCTAAAATTTCTTTATCATTACTGCTCTTAAATATTTTTTTCACAGAAAGGGGTGGACTACACCATATCATGTCCCATACTGGATTACAGGACAAGAGACTGAGGAAAAAACAAGGAAATTTGCAGTTTAACTTTTATTTGGTCTTTTCCAAAGTCTGTAGGACACTACAGACTTCTCAAAAAGTGCAGAAGTATTTTATCTTTAACATCTAATTCTTCCACAATAAAAGCCACTTTATTATTTCTTTTTGCTTCCAGAACACAAAGTCTGATGCTTTGGATTAAAGATTAATAAAAGAAAACTGCAGCCCTTCTACAATTTGACCTTTATTCTAAAAGTGAATGTTTTCTTACATGTTAAACCTAGCAGTTCCATTTTCATTGGAACTCATTGTCATTCATTAATACTCACAGCTGGTTCTGAAGTTTGTGTACTAGTGAACCCCAGAATTAATTTAGTTCTTCATCCATAATCTAACCACTCTGACATCAGGAAAAAGACAGGATATGAAAAGATATTCGAGCTACTCTTCCTGCTCCTGATTTGAACAAATTTAGTTCAAGTTCTTGTTACTGGAATTTTTATCATGTCGTTAATTTTTTAGGAAATCATACATCACACAGAGAGACTGTCTCTACAATAGCTTGATAATGAGCTATTAATGAAAGAAAAATTATTCAAGATAAAATCAGCACTGCTTTGAAGATTCCATAGTAAATATTACTAGTGCTAACTTAAAATCAAAGAAATCAACAGCAAACTGCCATCAATGATAAAAATATTACTCATGTTTTTAAGTACTGTATATAATTAAAAATGGGACAGAGAAGTTTAACATTAAAAAGAATCTTACATCCTCTCTCTTTAATGTATATTGGTATTTGCTGTTCAAACTGGCAAACTAATTTTTAGACCATGCAAACACCAACTGCATCATAAACACACAATTCTTTACAAAACCAGAGCTCAAGGAAAGACAGTGAGTAAGAAGGATCCATCTTTTTTTCTCAGGCAGAACAACCTTCTAATACCCAACTGAGAGGGCTCTTCATAGCATTGAAAATTATAATGACTGGCTTGTGAAATTAATGTCAGAATTTAAAATAGATTTCTTCAAGGTTAATGAATTTAAATTCCCATATCCAAAACCTTCCAGGCTGTAAAATTCTCCCACTTTGAACCATTATTGGTGTGATATTTCTAAGTGTTCACCTCAGCACAAAATGCTGCATTATACATTAAAAAAATATATATCTATTTTTTTGTGGTATGTAATATACAAAGAACAGTCTCTGTAGCAGCCTGCAGGCAAAATTTCAAGGTTTAAAAGTAGTCTCTAGAGAAGTTTAAAAAGATGACAATGTCAATTAAGTTATAAAAAATCCTTTATTTTTATGAAGAGGGAGCATATTAGGAATTTTATTAACAATCAGTGATGTAGTGCGTGTTTCTCGTTTGCAATTTAGAAATTCTGACTTCTGCTGCAAATTAACCACTACAGTTCAAACAGCTGAGATGCTCCTTAGAGGAACACTATATAGGGCTTTTAGTCTCTGTTGAAAAAGGACATGTCTTAATTTAGAGGCTGAAGCCTACTCCAAACTGTTTTATTACTTAGACCTTGATAAATGTCTTACAAAAAGATTTTATTATTAGCATGAAGCAAGACATTTCAGACAATGCATAAAATTGCCTACCGAACTCAAAGCAGGCTGCATCTCTGAAACAATCAGTTCCAAATGCAGAACGGAATGTACAGTGATAAATGAAGCAGTCAGAGACTGTCACTAGTGCCTCTAACTGAACGACAAAGCACAAGAAACCTTCCACAGACGTTGAAATTATGAGGGAGCAAAGCAGGTGCTTAAATTCTATCTACTAAAAATAGAAACAATCAAGTTACAAAAGGAGCCTACATTTCACATGTCAAGCTCAACCTGTGCTATGCATTGCAGTACTCCACTGTTTTATGATGAGCCCACTACTTCTCATTTTGGTCCATAATGATGCATGTGCTCTAGATTTTACAAGTACAGTAAAGATTCACACTACATTAAATATATCTTCCTAAAGGCTTTTTGAAAAAATAAGCATATTAAAGTATTTTTATATGCTGGCAAATATTAACATTACCATATCTTTTTCTCTGCTAAACATTAGCAACATCTAGGAATAAAATATTTTGCTAATTCTGACATTTTTAAACAAGATAAAATCAGCATTTAAACATTAACCAGGGAGACATTGTAGTCACAATCATAATTGTCGTACTGGTCTATTAGCATTAGGGAGACCATTGCCAGCAGGTTGAAGGAGGTGATTCTACCCCTCTACTTAGCCCTAATGAAGCTCATCTGGAGTGTGCTGTGTCCAGTTCTGGGCTCCTCAGTACAAGAGAGACATGGAGCCACTGGAGCAGGTCCAGAGGAGGGAGACAAAGATGATGACGGGACTGGAGTATCTCTGTTATGAGGACAGGCTGAGGGAGCTGGGCCTGTTCAGCCTTGAGAAGACACAACTGGGAGGGGAGCTCATCAATAATTGAATAAATATATACTTAGATCTGTTGGTGTTGTTGTTGTGGACATGCTCTAGGTTCCATTTATTCCATTAAATAACTCAATGAAGTTTCCTTAAAAAAGTCTGTAGAACTTCTGTTTCTCCCCTTACCTACAGCACAGTTGTCATTTCCCTTTCCCCTCTGAAGGATGAGCTTGCCCTCATCGACATAACAAAAGTGCACTTTGCATGTCAAGTAACCTTGCATCTGGATAGGTCAAACTGGCACAGAGATACCACCTGCTGCTTTTTTATAGACTTGCTCAGTACAGAAGGTCATGACTACTTTTCAGGCGAATTGAACCCTAAGGACTCAATAAGAATTTTTTACCTTTACTCTGCCTTGAAAGGAGGTGAAATGCAGATAATGGGGGACCAATTTTAATTTGTGCAGGACTCTTTCAGGAAAAAAAAAAGAGCTTCAGCAATGATTATTTATACAGTATTAATTAACCAATTTGAAGCCTATTTTAAAATTCTGTCTCTTTTAACATTAAGCAGGGTTTCCAACTTTGTTTCAAAAGCTACTCTGAATTTAATTTTCTTCAGGCATTCCTTTTCTATGATTTAACTGCCCTTCCTGAACTATAAGTGCCTTTTGGACAGATATTTACATATATTTAAAGAGACCTTAATAACTTTCTAGTCATCTACCAGTTTTATGAAGTTGTAAACTGTATATTGTTATGAAATTCAGCATTTGAGAAAGCAAAAATTGAAACAATTATTGATGAACCTGACAATGGCAAAACAAATATATTGTGACTTCTATCACTGGCTATAAATGTCAGAACACCCTGTCCTGCACCTCACTCTAACCTGTTTGTCTCATCTGTTTGTAAAGTACTATGTGCTAGATGACAACCCCTTTGGGAAGAATTGCTATTTATAGCATGTTTCTTAAAATTCTACAATCTTTTCTCACTAAGATATCTTTAAAAGATATTTAACATACTATTGCTGGAAATTAAACAACTTTTATATATTTATTTTAACTTTGGTCCTGGCTTAGTTTGCCTTTGCCCAGGGAGCAGGGAATTGAAGTTTGTCTTTGAAAGACTGTTTACTGTGGATTTAAGTTTCCTTAGGTGAGTTTTCATGAGCCTCAATCAACAAAAAAAAAAGATTCCAATGCTCTGACAGTTTACTATTTACACATTGGGAGTAGTCAGAAGATAGAGAGGAGATAAACAGACAGTAACAAACCCTCTGGTGCAGTCAGAGACATGCTTATTCTTTATTCAATCTCTAAAAAGATCAGTAAGCGAACCAAGAATGAGAACTAAATTAGCATTGAGGGTGATGGGATCAATAACCATAGGAGATTGAATACTAAGAATTGTATAATAGACAATCAATGATTGAGAATTTATTTGGTTTTTTAATCTATAAATATGAGAAATATTTGGTCAAGAACCATATGTGATGGAATGATTTCTCCTTCACAACAAGGGCATGTGTGGATGGAATGATTTCCTTTGCACATGCTGGCCAGAATAAAGTAATGCCTAATTCTCTAACACTTAAAAGATGTGGGGGAGTTTCTGTTTCTCCTGCAGTTTCAGTGACACTATTTTATTGCATGTTTTATGACACAAATGAAACCCCAGATTATTTTGTTTCTCCTCTCCATTCCTTTTCCTCTCAATATGAATGTAGAGGTCATAGAATCATGGAATGGTTGAACAGTGTCATGGTAACAAAGAACAAGCTGCACTTTACCCTGGAGTTCCCTGAATTTGCATGGATTAAAATAGTACAGTCTGTAAAATGTGTTAGGGAGAAGAGAACTTCATGGAGAAGGCATATCAGAGTAGATATTTAATGTTTACAAGATTAAATTTTGGAGAGAAGTCGCCATGTGACTTGCTCAGATTACTTGAAAAGCTTGCATGTTTTTGGCATAATGAAGGCATATCAAAAAAAGGGACCAAGAAGCCTAAAATCTTGAAACTTTTGGTATGCAAAAGCATGTCTCCAAAATGGATATGACACGGAAATTTGAAACTCTGTCTAAATAAAGGTCCATAAAACTCAGTCATCATACTCACTGGTATATTAGAAAGCCTTAAAAGCATTTGGTACTTCTTTCAAAATCAGGCTTTTATATATGAAGAGTAATTTAACTGTCTTCACAGCAGTTCTCCCTCCCAAAACAGTGACAGAAATAATACATTAGATGTACTTTTACAATATTCTTTCTTTAGCAAAAAATCACTGCAACAGTTTAATACCTCCAAAGAAAAGCTGATTAAAACATATAGTGCCACAATATATTAAAACTAATGAAAGTACTGGGAAGTGCCCAAAAATGAGAAAAAATTAAGATGCTTCCTAGTTAAAAAGAAAAAAAAAAAAAGAAAAAAAAGGCCACAGAAAAAACAATATGACGATATGCTAAAGAATAAAAATATTTTGGTTTTTAAAATGGGAGAATAATATCTAATGCAGTAGAAAAATAAGACATATTTTTAGATTGATCAGTTTGAAGAAGGACCTGCTATAATTTCACATTCAAAGCTCACTGAATGCTCTAAAAGAGAGTGAATTTTCCAAGAACCGAGAAAACAATTATTTTCCAATGTTCTTCTCACTACTTGAAACCATCCAGTGAAATTTTAGACGAATTTTTGCATTTGTTTTTGATATGCAGACATTTGAAAGTTTTCCTAATTTTTCATATTTCCTTGAGATATTTCTATAAAACATTATTGGAACAGTTGCAACTTCAAAACAAGAATAAGAAGGTCCACCATCTCTTTGTATCTAATAGATTCTAAATCTTCACTGCTTACGAATCACCAAATGACCAGCTCTGCTTAGAGAAACATTTAGTTCCACAGTCAGACAGACATTTATGCACACACCCCATACACCATTTCAGACGCTTTGCAGTAGCTCTTACATTATTACTAATAATAAACTGCTATTATGACGCAGTAAAAAGCAACAACATACATTTCAAATGCTATTGCCATTCTAATATTACTGTTAAAAACTAGTAGTGTTAAGATTATTAAGTGCATGTAGATTTAAATTACTGTGCTGCATAAATAGGTGCAGTATAAAAGATGACCTATCACCCTTTCTTGATTTCTTTTTTCTTTCTTTGTTTGCTTTCTTTTTAATATTTTGACCTCCTAAATTACTCTCTTCTCAGCTTTTGAGAAGCCAGATACTGCAAAAGATCTTTTTTCCTACAATATGATAAATTAACATCTCATTTGCTTTGCAATTACCTACTCTTAAAAAAAAAAAAAAAAGTCTTTCTGTAAGTATTTAGAAGATTCCTCTTTCAGTAGTATTTACTAGGAGAAAAATGTAGTCTAAAACCAGTTTCATAATTTTACTACCATATTGAAGGACCTACTGAGTTTTACACGCATAGCAGTCTCATTTCATAATGACTTTCCCAATATCTAAAAAAATTTGGTTATACAGGTTGGAAATCCAAAAAATAAACAGAATTAATCAAAAATATTTCTATTTATACTATGATGCTTCATTTCAATATTGTCATGATATAAACTGTAAAATGTACAAACATAAACCCTGGAATGCATCAGGAAGGGTATTCTAGAGCATTAATATTAAGGCACATGCATACATCCTCCAAAATAAAATGTATCATATTTAAATAGTCACTCATAGTGTTGAAAGATTCCTTTAAATTCAAACTTAGATTTAGAAGAATGGAGAGGAGATTGACTGGCTTGCCTTTTATAACTAAAAAAAGTGGGCTGAAAGAATAACCTTTACATGCAAAGAGGCATAAATAATTAGATAGTTTTAATTTTTTTGAGGAGATACATGGTAATGCTGCATTCAGCTTTTTCTGTTCTCTTTTAAGAAATAATGCACTAAAAGAAACAATTTCATAGTTCAAGTGTTTGCACATATATATATATAATTTTTTAATCAGTTCCATTATTTTTAACAAACAACTTCAAATCACATTTCCAGTCACACACATAAATCACACAATACAAAATGTACACAGTGGCAGAATCATAACACTGCAACACAGACTTCATACAGGTGATTTTTAATATTAACCAAGCCTGCAACTGTTCTTCAGTCAAAACTTCATATTTCCTTCATTAGATCTTAGATCAACACCAGAAAGACACCAATTGAGGTATTAACATTAATTAAATAAATCTTTTGATAAGCTAGTTAAATTTACCACCTCCAAAAGTGTTCTGAAACAAATTGTTTTTCTTTTTAGTAATCCCAAGTTAGACACTCACAGACAAATAAATCTTGAGTCACTGTATTTTTAAAGGTATAAAATAAACTTTTCTAATTGTCCTATCAGTAATATGTTTTAAAAACAATTAGTTACTAAAATTAATTAATATCTTAAAATGCAATAAAGTGCTGGCATTTGATTTTTTGTTTATGTCAAATTCCCATGTAGACAATGCTGGCTTGTCCACATGCTACTCCTATATTACCAAAAAGTAAGTTTAACACAATTTATTAAAAAAGCATTTATTAGCCTTGCTTCCATAACCAGAACCTTGCTTCTAAGCATACCGGGTTACACATATGGAATAAATTCTTTACTATGAGTGGAGTGAGGCACTGGAACATGTTGGACTGAGCAGCTGTTGATGGTCCATCTCTGGAAGTGCTCAGGGCCAGGCTGGATGGGGTCTTGAGCAATGTGGTCTAGTGAAAGATGTCCCTGATCATCATGGGGGTTTGCACTTAGATGATCTTTAATGTCCCTTCAAATTCAAACCATTCTCTGGTTCTTTGATTCTGTATCCAGGGCATGTGAGGAAGGAAAGAGAGTACAAGTTGCTAACTCTGATGTCTGTTTCTTTCACTCGGCTCCAGCATGAGACCATCTGGATTCCAAATAATAAATTCAGAATTCAGATTTTAAAATAAGAATATACATAATATAGTGATAATAATTCAGCCAAGTATTAAATGGCAAACATGTAGAATTACAAATATAGTTTATTAAAAAAATCAATAAAATCAAAGATATTCAGTTTCTTATTGGTAGTAGACATAAGCCATTTTTGTTTGTTTGTTTGTTTGTTTGTTGTCTTTAAATGGTAAGGATCACCTCCCAGGGCACAAGTAAAATTCAGAGGTCCTTTTTTACATGCAGAGGTATGCAATGTTTGCCTTCACTGAAATACTTGACTGTATTATTATAATATTTCTTGGAAAATTTTTTAACATTTTATCCTAATGGTCACTTTAAATGAAGATTAAATTGCACCCAAACCAAACATATAGTAACAGAGTTCATGAACAGGTGCCAAAGAAAAAGCTGGAGCTGAGCTTCTCCTGCAGCCTGTGGTGAAGACCATGCTGAGGCAGCTGTGCCCCTGAAGTCCCTGGAGGAACACAGGGATGTAGAGATCCACCTGCAACCCGTGGAAGACACCCATGCTGGAGCAGGTGGATGCTGAGAGGAGACTGAATTGGTGGAAGGCCTGTCCTGGAGCAGGGTCCTGGCAGAACCATGGGCAGAGATGTTCAACAGAAGCAGGCAGGACTTTCCTGGTAGGACTTCTGTTCTATTTTCTCTCCCTTGCCCATATTGAGAAGGCTTTGGTGAGTTACTGGCATCCAAGAAGAGTCAACACACTACATCAATATTTTACACAATCATACTTTACTGGGAAAGTAGAAAATAAAGCCTGTCCAGAAAAAAAAAGAATAATGGACCAAATTACAATTATTGGGGTTTTTTTCTGTCAATTACCATTGACAGAAAAAGTATTAGAAATGTCTTTTGTAACACAAGATAGTATTGAGATTGTCAGGTGAAGTTGAAGGCCAGAGTCAGGAAAACAAGCAGTAGCATTTTAAGTTATCATGGAGCATATTTCAGCAGCCAATTTTGGAAACAGCATTGAATACAGTGTTTCAAAGAGAAGAGATCATCAGATGAATAATTTACTCTATAATTTTAATACAGTCTTTGCTCAACAAGTGGCTAAGCAAAAATAAAGTTTTAGATTAAATAATATAATTAGCGTGCTTAAAGGTCCTGATAAAAATCATAGATTTTCCACACTACAGAAACTCTAGATTCTGCTGTTTCTTATATCATATATGCTGCACAAAGGTTAAAGTCTCACAAACTTCAAATTAATTTCTTCAATATAAGGGACACGTAAATCATCTACAAGCATGTTACCTCTAACATGACATGACACACATTTTATTTTCTCTTTTGAGCTAGTTATGTGGTTTATATACAGTTTTTAGTCTTTGATCTTAAAAGTTTGAGGGTTTAATAAAATTATGAGGATTTCATTTTATCTGATGGTCTAGGAGCATTTGAAACATGCCAATGCCAATGCATTTTCTTAAAATAATGTTAAATTCATCTAGCACTAAGAAGGCATCAAGCCTTAAAAGCTCACAAAATCAGAGATGAAGAGGAAATCACCAAGATCAGCACAGCTAATCTTTCACATCTAATCTTTTCAATGGGTATTTATAAGTTTACCTATAGATTTTCTTGGTTTCGGACTTCCCCAATTCAAAAGTTCACCCACTTCTACATAATGTAAATACATCTGCCATAAAACTGGGAAGCATTCAACATGGGAAGAACTTCAGTTTTGATGTTTATCTTGTCTGAAAAATCTAGACAGTGTTGTAGTATTTTTTTGCCTGTTACTTTGAGAGAAGTGTGATATCTACACAGTGTTAATCAATTTTTTTAATAATTACAGACTGACTATTCTTGATTCTGTTTTGCTTTGCTCCCCCAAAATGTGTTGTTTAAATTGAGCCATTCTAACTGGATACATTTCCCCACCATAATCTGAGATATGTGTTAGGAGAGGTGTCAGTGGTATCTAGAGAGTCTAATGTGTAAAGTACTGGGAAAATTTAATTAATTGAAAAGGCTTTTTTTTATGTTGATGTCTTGATTACATACTTATAACAATTGAACAGTCCCATGTAATTTTCCAAAGAAATAATAATGAAAACACAAAAAGCCTGAACTCTTAGCCTTCCCTAAAAACCAAAAAATTGCAAGTTATTACCACAGACCTGGTTAAAGGATAATGCTGGTTAAACAATATTTTAATTGGTAATGTAAAATTTGAGACATATCTATGAAGTAAGATAACCTCATCAAAGTTACTTAATTGAGTCAATGTTAAGGATACAGTTCAGAGTGGCAGCCTTGAGTCATATTTAGGAAGCTTTCTAAAAACACATATCTTTATGGGTTTTTTTTTTCAGATATCTTTTAATTTGAATACTTATGAATAAAATTGTGAGATTTTGCAGGAAGGTGTTGATTTTTTTATTTTTTTGAATCTTTGTCAGAAACCAGGCAGATTTCCCAAGTTAAGGTTTCTTGCCAACAAGCCTATCTCTCTGGCAGTCTGAAAATGTCAAGTATCTGCCATGAAACTGGATACCTCATCACCTACTAGGTCTATCTTTAGCCAGGATACTCTATGGAGAGAGGGTTTCTTTTTATGATATGCAGGGAATGTGAATCCTGAAGCTGAGTTGGCAGGAAGCTTTGCATTTCTGATGTTCTGGCAGCATCTGCTTGAGTAAGATTTCTTTGGGCATAGACTCATTCAGCTTTGTGATGGCAGTCGAGAAGATGAGACTTCAGATCTGCAGTTGGAATTTTATTTCCAAGTAAAAACCCCTAAATATCAGTTGTTTAAAACTTTTATTTAAAAAATTACTACAATGTGAGAATTTAATGAAGAAATGTATTTCTGAATCCTCTTTCATAAAATTTCTGGAGTTATGAAGCGTTAAAAGGGACAACCCAAAGAATAAAGATGAAACCAATTTAAATCATCATAATGAAATTGTGTTTTGCCTTAGAAAATTTGAACTTCCCTCACTCCTTTCCCATTGGCAAACATAACTTTGCCCTTTCCACATACAGTCAGCCCATTTCAAAACATCTCCTCTTTGTATTAACAAGATCAGAGAGCAGATTTCAACAGGTCAGATGTACATTAAATTGAATAGAAGAATTGAACAGTCTTATTATTTATCATCTTGGAAAGGACACAGGTTTAATTTTTACTGTTTTCTGGTAATACATTAATCTAGATTTATTTATTTTCATATTTTCTTAAAGAAACTACTGTATTTCAAGAATAAGGGTTCTTAATAACTAGTTATTTTTTAAAAAATATATATTATAATATGAATATTTAAAAATTCTAGTGGTTGAGCCAGAAAAAAACATTATTTTCCTAAAAAAAAATTTAAATAAAAGTCTCACAAAGCTTTCAAAATACTTTCTTTTCTTTTACCTCAGAAAACACTTTAAATTTTGTGTAAGTTCAAGGACAAATAATGGCTTACAGGTTCTGAGTTGTGGGTGGGTTTTTTTCGTTTGTTTGTTTGTGTAGTTTGTTTTTCTGGTTAGTAAGTTCAAAATTTCTTTAAAATTGGTTGTTCCTCCATGTGTTTAAAATAAAAAACTCTCAGCAAACTTGCATTCTTATAATTTTTGCTTTGGCATTCAAAAACATGTATCTCTGTGCAATTCCTGACAGGTTTTGCAAGCATTGTTGGCTTTGTGCAAGCACTGTGTTGGCTTTGGCTGGGATAGTGTTAATGTTCTTCACAGTAGCTGGTATGGGGCTGTGTTTTGAATTTGTGCTGAAAACAGTGCTGATGACTCAGGGATGTTTTCTTTATTTCTGAACAGCACTGACACAGAGTCAAGCCATTTTCTGCTTCTCATAGCACACCACCAGTGAGGAGATGAGATGCAAAGAAATTAGGAGGGGACACAGACATTTATCCCTAAATGTCCCTAGGGATATCCTGTACCATATGATGTGCTCTGTACATAATGCTGGGTGCAAAATAATTAAGGCTGACATGCTCAAAATAACGGTGTTTGTCTTCCCAGGTCACCATTATGTGTCATGGAGCTCTGTTTTCCTGGTCATGGCTGAACACCTGTCTGGCTGTGGGAAGCGGTGCATGAATTCCTGGTTTTGCTTTGCTAATTCTTTGTTTTGCTTTGCTTCTATGTGCAGTTTTTGCTTTATCTTTTAAACTGTTTTTATCTCAACCCAAAAGTTTACTCACTTTTATTCTTCTGATTCTCTTCCCTCTTCTCACCAGAACGAAGTGCCAGAGGGGTTGTGTGGTACTCAGTTGCTGGCTGAGATAAACTACAACTACAATGTATTTTCATAAGTCTTACTGGAACTTAGAAGAACTATCCAATGGTTGTGATGACTGTGCTACAAACAAAAATTTTGGTGTATTTTCAGTGAAAAAGACATGCCACTAGAATAGCTGTGATGAGATACTGAATATAGTATATTCAGTTTTCTAGTATACTAGAAAATGGGGACACCCCCACACCCCCACACCCCCAAACACATTGTCTCAAAAAAGTGGGAAAAAAATTGTAAAAGGACCCTAATAGAATGCTAATCTTGAATAATTTGTACAATTTTTTGTATAAATACATTGCAAATGCATGAGATTTGTGACTTGAAAATAAAAGAGGCCATGAATCATCTATGGGGTGTGTCAGAATTTATGGGATGGATTTTAGGACTAGATTATGTAGTTCTTTATTTTAAAGAAGCTGTTGCTGCACTTCAGACATAATTAATCTTGGTGCCCAAGGTTTTTTGCTCTCTATCACATCTTGGGCTGGGAATTTGCTATTGGCCTAGAGTATAAATTTAGTTCTAATGTGACTATAACCTTCAAAAAGTGTTTATGTTTCAATTATGTAATCCATCTATTTCCAGAGTCCCCATCTTTTCCACATACCCAAGAAAGCAAAAATAAGTAAATCCAATGAAGAGTTTTTCTTGTCTGTGGCATTGTTTGCAGTGATTCTAATAGGGAAGGTAAACACATCCACATATAAAAGACAGAAATGTAGTTTGATATTGCACAACTTTTGGTAATCCCTTAGTTTACTAGGCATAAAAATCATGCTTCTTCACAGTTGACTAAAGCAAGAGGAGAAAGGAAAAAAAAATTCACTTAAAATTTGGAAGCAGAAAATGTACTTTCCCTACCATTTATTTTTCTTTTTCCAAGCAGAGCTTTCTTGTCAGGGTTCCTGTCTCACCAATAGGTTTCTGATGTTGTGCCTTTGCGGTAGGTCAGCATTTGGAGTTGAGTAGATTTTGCTGAACTCTACCTGCTTAGTGCAATGGAATTCTTTTGTTTCTTTACTCCTTTTATATTTTTAAACACAAATTATTGCACAAAAAAATCCAGAAATCAGAAGCAGGAAATACGTTTGGGAAGTTATGAGCTTATAATTAAGACAGGAATCAAAAGTTGAAGTACAGTCTAGCATTTGTATAGTTGAAGTTTAATAAATAGAGGAAAATTGTACCTCCTGTGTTCGCACTAAGATTGACACGTGTCTTGGCTAGTGGAGTGGAAAAGGGCTACAGATTTTATCAGTAGCTGGACTGACAAGTCATTGCTTTGCTTCTGTTTTGTTATGTATCGGATTTTTTTAATTTTTTTTTGGTCAGGTCTTAAAAGTGTGAACTGTAAAGAGACATTTTATGTTTTATTTATTAGCCATTAATTGGGTTTTATGTATTTGTCCTGCTCCAAGACAGAGTCAATAACACTACATGTTTCTTCTCTGAAGTAAAAAGGGAGAAATGGAAGAAAGGACTTGTTTAGCAACACTGAGGGGAAACAAAAAAATTAAAGTGACCTGACCAGCTAAAAACTGTTAAGGGTATTCAAAGCTATTTGTTTAAACACTGTGAAAGAATAATTTATTTCAATATATCTTATATGTGTATTAAATGCACACATATTAACATTTTCAATTAGCATAATCTTTTCAATCAAGGAAGCAATTATTAGAGGTAAACATGAATTTTGACAAAAGAAATAATTATTTTACAATGAAGATAGGTATAGGTTAACCTTTTAGGTACAGTTATGAAATACAGATGTTATAAAGCAAAAGGGAAAAGTAAAAAATACACTTCAAAGGAAAACTATTATGCTAAACATGTTAAATTGTTATACTCCTATCTCTATATGGAAATTTGCTTCTGAAATTCTTGCCTTTATAAAAGACAAGAAATTGCAATCCTTAATTACAA
The DNA here is from genome assembly GCA_013397095.1 of Sterrhoptilus dennistouni. Lineage (NCBI taxonomy): Eukaryota > Metazoa > Chordata > Aves > Passeriformes > Zosteropidae > Sterrhoptilus > Sterrhoptilus dennistouni. Next base: position 2,931,660 of record VWZU01000755.1, read on the forward strand.
TTATGGCAACAATGATTTGTCTGAAAATTTATAAAATTTCTATTGCATGAAAAATCATTTTGCCATAGATTTAAAACTTTTTTCTCTACTATATGTTCCTACTTAACAGGCCTCTAGAGAAGTACACATTTCAGTACCAGTAACTACTCTTTTCCTTTTTTGCTGGAGCTGTCTATGATAAAATAGACTACAATTAGATTAACTATTTAAAGAATATATATGATTTTTAAGTTCAGTTGCTAGTTCTAGAAATTTTTTTTGATTACTTAAAATAAGTTTCAAAAGACAAATATATTAACCTACTTCAAAGCATTCAGAAATTATCTACAGAATGCATCCTGAAAATGCTAAATAAGTTCTAATTTTGTCTCTTTAGACCAAACCTGCTCTATAAAATTAGGAATATAATTCCAGCATATTTCTCTGATAAATATTTTGTGAATCCTCAGTAACATGTAAACTTTTTAAATGCATTATCTAATCTTTTAAGAACTTTAAAGAATGAAAAAATGTGTTTTATTGGTAAATCTCAGTATCTATATTGTTACTGGTATTATTATACTGGCTATGATGGCAACACAAATTTTGGTTACCTTTTTAGCCATTCAAAAGTAGATGAATAAGGGCATACCTTCGTGTTTCCTTTTCTCCGAGAGCCCTTTGTTGTTGGTGGTCTTTATAAGATGCATTATTCTTTCATTTTAACATATTTTGGAACAAGAGGAGAATTCAAATAGCATGATTTCTTATATTTAGGTTCTTCAAACCTCTATCTTACAATTTCTTTACACTTTTTAAGCCTTTATTAATCTTACTAATTTCTGCTTCTGGAAAGCTTCTTTTTAATTTATTTGTTTTGGTCTCTGCAAGCTTGCATGCATTCATATCAGCTTCCAGAACGGTTTTTGAAAGAGCTCTTGCATGTGTCTCTTTCTAAACCAGCAACAGGACTTGATATCTGATTTCTATCCTCATTATTATTAGCCAGAATAAAACCAGGTGGGGTATGGTACGTTCTTATAAAAACAGACTCTTCATATTTTCTTTATGAATAACTCATAGGTTTTCTGACATTCCCTCTTAATCACTTAAAAATTACATTGGCTTAGATTAAGTAGGAAAAAATCACACAGGTAATACAGCTTAGACATGACATTTATTAAAAGTACAGTACAAAATGCATTGCTCTGAGAACTGAACAAAAATTTAAGTTCTGTTACACAAAGTTTTGTTCATAGATATATGGCAACTGTCTTTGTCACAAAAACCAAAAAGTTTAAAAATTTTAATCTTTTACCACCTAAAAAGTTATAAACAGGTATCTTGATCTCTCAAAAAAATATGATCTAAGACTTAAACTTTCCCAATATAAATCAGTATGAACACTTCTACTCATGGAACTACATTTAAGCCAGTAACAAGAATAGATTACACAAGATAAAGAGAATTTTTTGAGGTCTCCTAATATTCATCAAAGTGAAAAGATTGACATGTTAAAAACGTCTCTTATATCTTTTAAACTGTCTGTGTGGTATCACATCATCTGTCCACTGCCTTGAATATCTGACCACTTATATAAACCAAATCAGACCCAAATGAATAAAACCACGTTTTTTCCAGAATGTCAGAAAGCATAATAAAACTTAATATTGAAGATGCATGAAGAAAAGCATTGAAGAAGGACCAATAAAAGATAATGTGGTCTGTCACTTGCAAAATACTTCTAGGATCATTGATTGTTTTTTAAATTGAGTTTTTATTTCTCATTACCCTACTCTGATCTTAATTGGTAATAAATTAAAATTAGGTCAAGCCGATTCTGCCTGTGATGGCATTTGGTAAGTGATCTCACCCTGTCATTATCTCAACCTACATGGCTTTAATTGTATTTTCTGTTACCTTTCCAGTTGAGGAGAAGGAGTGATAGACTAGCTTTGGTAGGCACCCAGTAATACAGCCAGAGTCAACCCACCACAGTTTTGTAAGATGTGCTCATCCTGTAAACTTCCTTTTTTCCTGTTTGAAAATACATGTAAAGACATTAAATATAGTATATATAAGATTAGAATAAAAATTGACCACGAAAGTCTGGTGAAAAGTTGTGGTTGGTGGGAATTTGAGAAAAACTGAAATGTGTTGCAAGCCACAAGAATCAGAAAAATATGTCCAGTCATACAGAATGAGAAAAGAGCAGGCACTGATCTAAATGTTCAGAAAGAGTGTTCTGGCTGACTCAAATTTTAGCACATCCCTCCTGAAGCATTGTCAAAGGAAACAGCCTTCAGATGGTTTGGCAAGTATACCTGAATGTAGGAAGTCTGTTAAGAAGTCTCAGAGTGAGGAATCACAGTGACTATTCACCTCCAAACACAGAAGACACAGGTTTTTGACTCTCTGGGGTTGACACACCATGACATGACACATCGTCATGTCCTGCATCAATCAGAGTCAATTTATCTTTTCACAGTTAGGAGTTGTTGAACCAAAAATACAGTTTTGGTGTTAGCCATGGGTTAAAATTATAAAAGCGTAAAAAAACCCAACAAACACCCCCCCCCCAAAAAAAAAAAA
>VWZU01000755.1:2939009-2987498 GCA_013397095.1 Sterrhoptilus dennistouni
AAAAAAGGAATATCTAAGGTATGCAGACAGAAAGTGTTACATGTGAACCTGTAAATGTCAAGGGACTGAGCATTCCTCCTGCTCATCAGGAAAAACCTGCAAGAGAAGGATTAAAAGACTTGATTATAAGACCTGATAGAAGAAGAAAATACTAGGGTAAGTGTGCTTGTTGTGCTGGGATAACTTTCTTCACACAGCTGGTATGGGGATGTGCTTTGGATTTGTGCTGAAAACAGTGCTGGTAACACAGGGGTGTTTTAACTGTTGCTGAGCAGCTCTGACAAATACTCAAGGCCTTTGCTTCTCACCCCACTAGCAGGCAGGCTTGGGGTACACAAGAAGTTTGTTGGGACGCAGCCAGGGCACCTGATTCCCATTGACAAGGCATATTCCATACCATATGACACCATGTTCAGCATATAAATCTGGGGGTAGAATGAAAGAGACATTGGGAGAGATGGTATTTGCCTTCCCAAGTCTACACTGTGTGTGAGGGACTCCTGCTTTCCTGGGGATGGCTGAACACCTGCCTGCCCATAGGAAATCATGAAATAATTCTCTATTTAGCTTTGTCTGCATGTGGCTTTTGCTTTACCTTTTAAACTCTCTTTATCTAAATCTATGCGTTTTCTGACTTTTCTGCTTCTCTCTCCACTCTCACTGTGGGGGGAGTGAGCAAGTGGCTGTGTGGGATTCAGTTGCTGGCTGGGGTCAAATCACAGCAGTGACTAATATGCATTAATGGGGAAGACATGATGGCTATGTTATGTGTACATTAATTGTTAAGTGTGCATTAGTTTATTTGTATATTAGGTACACTGAAAATGAAAATTTACACATATGAACTTTTCATGGGCAAAGCAGCCTTGACTTGACGAACTTCAAGCAGTTTAATTCACTGTGAATTAACATGTAATTTTAATTACTGATTCAGGTATTAACAAGGGAAATTAATTAAACCAACACTTAGAAAAGCTACTTTTCTACTTGTTCTCCAGGCTCTGCTTCAGCCCAGCACTTGTCTCCCACTTGCTCAATTTAAGTCACTTTCTTTTCATCACACATAGCACCCAGTCCCTTCCAGGCCCTTTGGTGATGCAGTGGTCAGTGTAGAGTAGTTTATTTCTGTTCCTTGCTTCTTACTGTTCTCCTGACTCAGCATGTGTCCTTCACAACCTGCAGTCCTTTTTGTGGTGTCTGATCTCACATGGGTCCTCCATGTGCTGCAGTTTCTCAGAGCATCCCTCTTTCATTCAAGAGTTCTTCCTTCAGACCATTTCCAGTTGTGTCCCCAACAATATCCCCTTGCACATTCTTCCAAACCTGTCTCTTTACTTTCCTCCTCACGGGTCCTTCTTTGAGATGCCTCCCCAACCTTCTCTCACTTTTCTTCTTTTCTGTTATCTCCTACCCCTAGTGGCTGCCACCCTTCCCCAGGCACATCTGATCAGAGGCACAGTGTGCTTCTCTGGCTGATGGAAGAACTGAGGCATGTTGGGCTGTCTCCATCCTTCTTAGAGTCATCTAGAACCTGCTATGACTGGCACATGGAGGCCAATGGTCTCCTTCTACAGGCACCCTCAGCCCCTGTTATTAACCCTTGCCTTTCATGGCAAATACAGAGCCACATGTTTCTTTCATGTTACACCTCCTCTGTTTCTACAGTCTCATAGAGACATGTGTGAATGCACAATTTGTCTACAGTTTATTCAATAACTGAGCACAAATCCATTTTTTCATTCATTACTATGTTATTCATATCTTGTCTACGTCAATATGCAGCTATAACTCTTTAACAACTTCTCTTACATTCATCGTCACATTATGTAGAGAGGCCTATGTAGAGATCATCAAACCAGTATTTGAGTGTCTTTAAGAATGTGAAATGGAAGCAAGATTCAAACTCATGAGTCACTCCAAAGTGTGAATCAAACATTCCTCTTCTGAAAGACATTAGTGAGAACTGAGGAAAAAGAACAAGGCTTCTAGCCATCTAAAGCCTTGTTCTGAACCATCTCTATTACTGCCTGGTAAATGGTAAATTTAGATCTTCTTGATCTATAAATTGCATTCAGGCTTTGATATTTCAGTGAGGGATATATCTGTTCTCCCTAACTTTCTTGAAAATCTTTGAAATATCTTTATGCTTAGGTTTTCCACATTTATTTAATTTTTTGGGAAAAACCCCACATCACTAACAACAAAAAACTCCCCACCCTCCTTATGTTTACATTTAGTGTATTATATAGGATTTTATATAGGAACATGCTTGTCCTTCTGAGAGAAAAGCATTAATTAGACAAACATGAACAAGATTGTCCATTTCATTGAAGATATCTTAGTTTCTTGAAACACCTCTCATTCTGTTGCAGGAATATAGCTGTTAGTAATAATTTCTGCTGAGAACAATCCCTGATACCCATGAAGAACAAATAGGAGGTTGAAAAAAAGATTCCTTTAAATCTAGTCTAGCTTTAGTAGGGAGAATGTTCACAGCTGAGCCTAAAACCTGATTATCTACAGTCCTGGTGGGCAAGCAATAGCAGAAGGCTTGACTTGATAGAAGAGAGAGATAAGGTACAAATACAGCTTTTGGTAAACAGCTGAAAGTATTTTTCAGCTGAAAGTACCATGAGATAATAAAAAAGTTGGCATTTTAGGATGCTCTCAGTGTTTTGGGTTTTGTGGTTGGTTTTTTTTGTCAATGATAGAGGGCCAGAAGATTTTTTTTTTTTCAATTTACTGCAAGAAAATGGAGAATAACCTTCACAAGGTTTATCACAACTTAGTAGGGTTGAATCTGGCAAAAAAAAGTTATCTTACACTTGCAGTGTGTTTCGAGAACATTGGCCTGCACTGGTCATTATTTAGCTGATTAAAAATCACGACAAAAAATCAGAAATAAGCAAGTAAATTCATGTACTGTTTTCTGCCTGGTATTGTCTAAAGGACAGTGGGGAAAAACAAAAACAAAACAAAACAAAACAAGCCACCAAAAACCCAAGCAAAAACAATTGCAGAAATGCAGGCATTTTAAGATAAACCCAATTCAGTGGTTCACATATCCCATTAACTGTGAGGGCTGGTTTATGCACACGTCTGTGTGGCCAAGAAAGAGAAAACTGGAAGTGTTTTACTGTAGATTTTCAAACAGCTCAAGTTCTGAAGTGATATAAGATGCAACTGAAGTGAAGTTCCTCACTTCAGTGAGATTTTCTTATAAACCACAGAACTGATGAAATTGAAATGAGAGGGTCCATTGTATTTTGCTCTTTTTCTTTAACAAGGGAACTTTTCTGGCTTTAAAAGAATTCACCTCCTGTCTGATCTGGTCATACAGATATGCTTTCAGTAGGACTTTTTGCATCAGTCTCCACACCAATTTAGTCTTACAAATTCATTTAGTATCAATCTCATTCAGGCTTATATCGTTTTAGATGTATTATGTGTCAATATCATGTAACAACATATCCTAGAAAAATTAATTGTAGCAAAGAACCCTGAAGGGGAACAGAAGACTTCTCTGTATATAGTCAGGGTCATGAAAATAGCTGACCTGAAACTCTATCTGATGTGTCAATCTGTTTTCCATTTGCATCATTTTTTTTCATGGTGGAAAAAATATATTTATTATTGAAATTTACCTGTGTCATAAGCACAGAGAAGAGAGAATTAAATTTAATGGAAAAATGAAAAAAAAAAAAAAATATGATCAGGAGTCTGAGAAATGCAGCAGAAAAAGTCTTCACCACAGTCTTGAAACCAAGTTGTTTTGCCATAGAGAGCTGTTTGGAATTCAAAACCATAAAGCTCAGCAGTCACATGGTTTTAGTTGCTGGTTTGCTGCAATATTCCTCTATGATGTTGGCTAAATCACCCGTCATCTGGTGAAACATGGCTTGCCATCTATCCCTTTCTTTATTTGTCATATGTTGATAATAATGTTGATTTATTTAACAGGACTGCAGTGATGATTAATTAGATACCTCAGAAAACAAGTACTTATGAAATATGAAACATCATCTGCATACAATACAGATTTTTTTTTCCTTAACACAGACTGTTAATTAGCTGCAAAACCTCTTGGCAGACATTTGACCTTAAATTTTGTAGAAAAGGTTATGTGAGATTTTTACAATTCTTTTTTTTTTTTTTCTTTTCTCTTCCCCCTCTTTACAGAAATACTGTAAAGCAAGAAAATTTGTAATGCTAACCTTGCATTTTTACATAATTTTAGATTAACTTTTAATTAGATTAGATACTGACCTGGCACCTTAATAATCTTTACATGCAATCTGTTAAACATTTATAAGTTTCATGTAAGTGATTCAACAGAGATTGATGCACAGAATTCCATGAGCGTGGTAATAGAAGTTCAGATGTTTATACTATGGTTAATTATGAAATTATGCTGGGTGTTTGGACAAGCCTATTGCTGTATGCAAAGGAAAATTGGCATACTGTGAAGTATTGTTAAGTGTCTGAATCTTTTCCTACCTGGTTGGTTTAGTATCTGGAATACTTTAAATATATATGTATATACACTAGAACTGCACCTAGCAAAGATAATTGAAGCAGGAGACAGCTTCTTAACAGCACAGCTAAAAGCATATAATTAAACTGGAGTACATCTGGTGCCCTGTGCACATAGAGAGTTATCAAGTTCCCCAGCTTTAGTAACAGGATGCTTAGAAGTAAACAAAGTAACCAAATTTTTAACAACAGATTATTCATTTGTTGAATATCTCTAATAAGGCTAGGACCTGTTTTTTTGGTTATTTTTTCAGAAGTTAGAACAGTCAGCCTTTGGCAGTAATATACTCGTTATTTAATTAAAGTATTTAGTAATTTCTTCATATTTTCATTTGTGAGTTACTCAAATATTACTCAGTCATGTCTAATGTCTCACTAAATAGCAAGTGATTCTAAATGTTCTAAAACTTTCTGCAAATTAAGGTCCAAGGAGTTCTATTAATAAGAAATTTTATGGAAAAACCCTCTTTCTTGCATAAAACCAAGTTTGCCTAATCTATTTTTAATAAGTCTATAACTTTGATAAAGCTTGTATTATACATCAGAAGAAAGTTTCTCTAGGTGACCTTTAAGAGTTCTAGGTTGGATATTGAAAATAAACCAGTATATAATTTGCAATAAATTTCATCTACTATTACATCTCTAACAGAGTTTGCTATCTTTTTACAATACTTTTTTTCCCATTTATTACCTTTGGCATTCCCATCCTAAATTGTTTGATTATATGAATTAGCTGCTACCTGAAAAGAAAGACAGAAAATTCTGTAATATTTCCTTTCTCATCATTCTTCAGTAAAATGAAAAATATAATTTCTTGTTTATTTATGAATGGAGATAAATTTAGACAACTTCAGACTGACAGAGATGACATTTTCAGGAAGTTACGAGTAACTGAAGAATTAGTCTATGTTGTCTCCAGTTGCTTAAGGTCAGCAATTAATAAATAGTGTTTTTAGAGTATGCATCCAGTTAAAGTTTCCTCATTGTGCTCTGCCCTGACTCTGGCATAGGACATATTGACATAACTGGTGTACTTCAGAATAAATACAGGTTTATTCACTTTGCGTTTGGACAATGCCATGTTCACCTGCTTTCTATATACACCAAAAAATAGTTTACTCATTCTTCAATTTCCTGGAGAAAAGAAGGCTCTGGGAAGGTATTATTGCAGCCTTTCAGTACTTAAAGGGGCATATAGGGAAGATGGGGACAGAATTTCTAGCAGTATCTGTTGTGACGAGATAAAAGGTAATGATTTTAAACTGTAGTAGGTTTGATTAAGATTATGCATAAAGAAGAAGTTTTTCATAATGAGGGAGATGAAACACTAGTACAAGTTGCCCAGATAGGTGGTAGACGATTCATCCCTGTAAATGTTCAAGGTCAGATCAGATGGAGCTCTAAGCAACCTGATATATTTGAAGATGCCCCTACCCATGGCAGGGAGTTGGACTAGATGACCTTTCAAAGACCTTTTTAACCCAAACTATTCTATTGATTCTTCGATTCTACAGGTTTTCAGTAGACTTAAGTTACAGAGATCTATAACAGCACATTAAAATTCTCCTCAGTTTATCATCACTTGGAATGAACCTAAGAATACTAATATTACATTTCTTTATATTCCATTCTGAATCAAACTGTACAAGGATCCTTCTATTGCTTAGCAGCACTAGTATTCCCAAAATATGTGGTTGCAGCTACACACAAGGATATAAAAGTACTTATAGAAGCAAGTATCATAAACATTGTCCCCCTGTGATGGATGTACTCAAGTAATTAATCAATCTAGTGGTAATTCCGTACCATCTCCAAAAAAGATAGAGGCCTAAGCCAGTATAGGGCATATCTAGCTCCAATCTGTTCTCTGAAAACCATGAAGAAACAGTCATAAAGTGAGTTTGGAACACCAACCATACAGCTGACATGTGAATGGTTTTCCAAGGCTCATTTGTCAAGGAACAAAATTAAGGAGTCTCATGCATACCTTTCTCATTGCATGTAATTTAACTACAAGCCAACCACTTTATTCCAACAATATGACAGCCTAGGCAAGTTTTCTTTGAACTCTTCCAACTCAGGAGCTGGCTGCATCTGAGCTGGGAGTTGTCTCTGAGCTGGCTGCTGTCTCCTGAGCTGGGATACCTCTCAAGGTTGCTCAGTGACAGAAACACCTCTTATAAACTGTGGATCTTTGGTCAGTGACTGCCATCACCATAGACTCTTATATTTATATAGTGTGCTAAGATTCTATATTGATAACTTTGATTTTGTCCTGATGACTTTGATTCTCACTTGGTAGTTTTGAATTATTTTTACATTATCTGTGAAGATAGTAATATAGTGAACATTGTAATCAAACTCTGTTAAGTAACACTTTTATAATATATTTCAATATAAGTAGTTTGGCTGATACTTTTGTTGATGCTTCTTTGAGTCATCTAAATCACTCATTTTGAAACCCTTTACATCACAGTACGGTTTTTTGTCTTTTATGAATGAATGAAGCATACTGCCTCTCACCATTACAATGTACACTGATAGATGCTGATTGTTTAACAGCACCTTGCTATCACAAATTAAATTCAACAGTAGGAAAACAGACAAGTATTTGCATCTGTTTGTTTTGATTTGATTTAGTTGTTCTCTCAATTTACATTAATTTAAAATTTTGGAGGTGGGTAACAAATGTATAAACACTTCTGGCATTTATTCTCAAAGTATGAGCTGAGGCAGTGGTCAGTGGAGAGATCCTAGGCAATTTCATTCTTTGATAGAAATTCTGGCAAAGCACAAACTTCCCTTGCAAGCTTGATGCTAATGCTGTATTTCTCTCTTACATTTAACTCTGCCAAAACCCAGCATCTGCTCCCACATAGGGTGTTGACAGTAGAAGCATTTTTCCATTGTGTTGTAACTCTGCCGAGACCTGGCATCTGCTCACAAATAGAGGTGCTGACAGTTGGAGCTCTAGCACTTTCCCTTTGTGCATCAACTCTGTGGAAATCTGGCATCTGCTCACACACACAAGTTTTGACAGCACAAACTACAGTCTAACACTAAGCTACTCCAATGTAGGGGAACATGTGTAGTCATAATTTTGGAGGGAGACTACTTTCACATGACATCACATCCAAGAGATCAGAAGATAAAGTAGGTACAGAGCTTGGAGCATCTTTTAGGAAGCGGAAGTCTTCACAGGATCAGCATACTGTGATCTATATGGAGAACTTTTCCCTCATAACAGGTACCAGGAGAAAGTGAACCAGCACTCCAAAGACTCAGCTTTACACTTTTTCTCCATGACTTAGGTGGTGGTTCTGTGAGTGCTTAATACTTGAATACAATTATTTCTGTTCCTTGCTATGCTGAACAGCAGGACTACTGTACTCTTGTTACTTTCTGTTGGAGCTTGTCTTGAATCCTCAGACACTTTTAAGGTCTTAGTAACCTTTCCTGTACATTTTAATAGTATTTGCATGAGAAACAGACTGAATTGTACTTTGACATATTTTTTCTGAACTATGATGTGAAAGCAGAGTCTCTATACTCTGTATTAGGAAAAACAGACGACTAAGTAAGTCAATTCTCCCAGATGTGGTTTGCTCAATATTTTTTAATTTTTATTGTCTTTACAACTAAGTTTGTAGAGATTTATTTCTATAATAAACTTTATCAATTATTATAGAAAACAGTCCAAAAGGATTCTTAGATGTCATAGTCTTAAGGTACTAAATATAAACCAAAAATACCAAAAATAAGAGAAAATACATTTTTCTTTAGATTTCTTCCTTTGAAACAAATTGGAAAATTGAATAACAAAATCAAACAGTTCTCAAGAAAGCAAACAATTTTTTTTGTGTGACATCATTACTTCATCAGTACATAAGTACTATATTGGGAACATGATGATTTTTAACTATTCTTGTCCTAATCTCAGATTTAAAAAAGACTTCAATTATATGTGGACACAAAAATAAAATTAATGGAAATAAATATATAAAACCAGAAAAACTAAGCAAACAGACTCTCTCTGAAAAATAAAGCTTTGACATATAAAAACTAAATGTAGATATATGTATACTAACAGGTTTTTTTCTTGAACCTAGGACAAATGCATTAGTATTTCTCTCCTTCAGATTCAGTATTAACTTGTACATGAAAACAGAAAACCCAAGATGAATAAGTAGGGATTAGGGGTATTAAATATGTCATGCTTTGAAAGGTTTATAATAGGTAGTTTTTTAAAGGATTATAAATTGATTATCTGCTGGACTAGTTTCACAGTCTTTATGATGTAGCATGTGAAAAATAAATGCCAGAGTTATACATTGGAATCTTGTTGCCATAAGTTATATTTTAGTTTTTTGATATATTTACTCACAGAACTTTATCTTTAGCTATGCATAACTGTATACACATATATGTATATTTATGTCCTATGCAGATGATATATATACACATGTGCATGTGCAATTCTAAATAGTTTCCATTTTTAGAACTTATTAAGTATTGCATGTGAATTTGTAAACACAATGTAAGACTCCTTCCACCATGTTTTTTCATTAGCACATGTTGTCCTGGGTAATGTTAACACAGGTCAAGATGGAGCCATTTAATTTCAACCAGAAAATCCATGCCTCTTTCATGGCTGTAATTTCAATCCATGACTTACATCAGACAGTTGTTTGTTAACTGCTACACAGAGAGAGATGAGATTCAAGTGGTGTCTAGCCAGCCACCCAAGAGCTGGATGGTTGCCTGGAGACTAAATTTCATTGTTCAGAATCTGCCTCTTTTAACAGGAAAGAACAAAAAATTGCAGCTCACTCCAAAGAGGATACTGAGCAACCACAGGCACTTGTCCATTTTAAGTGCTATTTTTAAGGTATGCTGCATCCTGAAATTACAGACAAGCACAAACTAGAATGTAAGAGTTTGTGCATGTTCACCATACCTCTCATCTTGCTAGTAAGAGATTCAGAGCTCAAATGAGACATTTTCATGATTGAGCCACATCTTGCCTTTATCTCCAGCTTTTCACTGTCACCATAAAACTCTGCCCCAACTTCTGCAGTGTTGCAGTATGCATTTTGGGTTTTCTAAAATTTCTGTAATTTTTGTTAATAAGTTTTTGTAAGGTTTCATTCCTACCCCCACACCCTCCTTCCCCTGATCACTGTCATTAACTCACATAATAGCCCTGGCCTTGCCCATTGCGTCTTCTTAATAGCCCAGGCTTAGCCCATTGTATAATTTTGTATCTTATCTGTGAACACACCCCTGGTTCTTGATGGCTCTACCAGGCCAGGTGGCTCACCCAAGGCCTCAGGTTTCCACAGTGCTGGGGGCAGAGATGTGGCCCTGAGGGCTGGGCAGGCAGGGAGAGACATGAGGAGGCCCAGAAGGGTTCCCAGGGTCTGATGGGCTCTGGCATGGAAAGTGAGATGACATACATGACATACAACATGTTTTAGTTCTGATGTGAATGCTTGACTTATCAGACCATATTATTATGTTATTGCATCTGTGTCATTGTTATAAATGCAAATGGCAAATATCGGATTAACAAAGCAACAATTTATTAATAAAACAATATCGATCACCAATAAAAGAGAAAACCACAAAATAGGAAAATATCAGCGCTGCGCCGGGTGGATAGGGGTCTGTACACCAAGGTACAGGTCTCCCAAATCCACCCCGAACGATTCTCAGTCCACCGTTTTATAGGATTTTTCTGCCCTAAGGCAGTCCAGGTGTCCAGGATGGGCTGAATAGTCCGAATTTCTTTTCGATGGTCTTCTCGGATCTTGTCAAGTCCCATTGTCTCATTCCGGGAAAGCTTTTTCTTATGTCAANTGCTGCCAGAGAGTCGATGAGATCGGCATAGTCGTCAGGGAGGAATTTCTCCTTGCATTGGCGATGAAGTGATTCTTATCAAGGTGGGCCACTGTCTTTGTCTAGTCTGATGATTCTCGTCCTGTCTTTGCAACTGAGATTGGCAGGCTGGGGGAAACGATTAGCCTTCTACTGGATTTCACAATTTTTATTAACATTATTCCCATTACACATCGGATTATTATTTTATACACGAATTTTTACTCTAAATTTATCACAGTCATAAACCTGTGATTTTTTTTCTAAAAAATGTTATGTGGACATTTTTGCTACTCTGCATAGAGGTACTTTTCACGGAAAGGAACTATATCATCTCTCAGCTGCCCAGCTTCCCCTGTTCACTGAAATAATGTTAATAATTCTAGCAAATTAAATTTTCTTTGTGAACTTTCCTGAATTCTGTCAACTTCTTTTCTAATTTCTCCCTTACAAATCACCTTGACTTTTTTTAAATCCTTGAAATATTCAGAATAGCTGGTTAGGCTGTATGTATTTCCCTGTCTTTACTATCGAAGTGTATACAGACTTTTACCAGCAGTATGTTATGTGTTTCATTTTCTGAGCTATTTTTGACAATGGATCCTTTCTTACACTCTAGTCTGCCAGACCTTTATGTTCTTGTTTTTATGAAAATCATTCCATTTTCTCCTGTGATCCTGTGTGTTTTCAACCTCATTTCCTGAAATTTTAAATCTGCTTCCACATACCATATTCTGGCTTTTACATTTTCTTTTTTCAGATAATTTCCGTGGAGTCTTCTATTGAAAAATCATATTTCTTGAGTATTTCTCCTTGGTTTTATCTCTTACTTTCTACTTTTATATCTTTTGTATTTCCCAAAGATTTTCATAATGTATTTTGCTTCTTTTGAAGCTGTATAATTTGCTACTATACTCCTTGAGTAAATTGCTTCAGTTTTTTTCAAATTCACAATAGGATTTCTTCTATACTCCTACATGATTTCAATTTTGATTACAGAAAGGATGAAGTCCATAAAGGTTTGTTAGACTGTTTGTTTGGGTTTTTTTCTGTGTTTACTACTATCAAACTTTATAAAGAAGACTTTCTCTTCCAATGTAGGTTATCTGCTTCAGTTTCTGTAAATATCTCAATATCCACATAATTTTATGAGGCTTGGCTTTCTTAGAATATGGTCTCATTTCCTTTTGGTATGCTAATAAATTGCACATCAGTTTTCCTGTGTTGAGTCTGTATCTGTGCTGGTATCACTACTCATTTTGTGTTCAAAAATCTGTCAGCCATGAGTTTTGGCTTGCAGAAAGCTTGCTCAGAGCCTGGATAATAAGTAATGATACATGATTTACATTTTGATTGAAAGATCCCACTCAATACACTCCATATGCATGCCAATTGGTATGATCTGGCAGGAAAGCTGATCAGCTTTTCATTTCCTTTTGTCTTCCCTGGCTGAAGACAAATGTTTCATAAACCATATTATTTCCTAGAGGGAAAAGGTCAGTTAGAATACTAAGGGCATTTTCAAGGACATCTTCATCTCTGCCTCTTATTTTTGGTCAGTGAATCATGTCTTCTACATCACTGCCCATGCAGTAAAGATGAAATGCAACTTCTAATGTACTTTCGATTTTAGTGCATCCAACATTTATGTGCTTATTCATTTCCAACACTGTTGAACAACATCTCTGTCCTAGTGACAACATCATGCTTGAAATAGAGCTATTGCAAATATCAGATTGCTTTATATCTCTTTTTGTTCTGGTTCTGCTTCAAAGTTTTTCTTCTTTGGTCTTTATTTCACTGTAATGTGTTAAAAATTTGTCCTCACTCAATTGTTATGATTTTGTTGCTGCAGATTTTATGACCTACTCTCTTTTCTTAGTGTTCACATCAAAGTGAACAAAAGTTTTATACCATGAGATGGTTGCCCTTGGACAAAGTACCTTTGAAGAGGTGTCTGCCAACAACTGTAGTCCCACAGCTGGAAGATGAATGGTCTTCTTGGAGTCATAGAATCATTGAAGGGTCTGTGTTGGAAGGGACCTTACAGATCATCAAGTGCCCACTCCCCTGCCACGGGCAGTGACACCTTCCAATACACCAGGGTGCTCAGAGGCTCATCTAACCTGCCCTTGAACACTACCAGGGACAGGGCATTTACAGTATCTCTGGCCAAGATACTTGAGTGCCCCACCACCCACAGAAGGGAAGATTTTCTTCCTAATATCTGATCTAAACCTACTCTCTGTCAGTTTAAAGCCATTTCCTCATTCACCCTTGTCTTGTAGATTTGTCTTGGGATAATTTATGGTGATAAGTCTATTCTCTGATCCTCTGCTTTTTGCCCAAAATTGTTGCTGTATCTTTAAGGTGCATCCAGGGTGGGGGGAGCCTTGGGCTCGTTGGTGGGCTTTTTCAAGGCCTCACTGCCCAGGCATCTGGGGGTATAGTATGGTCTGGGGTTTTTGCTTGGCTAGCTTGCTTTTTGTTAGCCCAGGCAAGAAGTTTTTCCCTTCCCTGGCCTCGGAGAAGCTGCAGCAGCAATCCTGCAGCAACTTTTTGAGGTTAACTGGACATCTTGTTTAGTCCAAGATCAGGGAAAACAGGACCTGTGGGAGAGGAGTCAGTCAGGATCAGCGGGAGAGGGGCAGGTTTGTCTCAGCCCCATGCTGCTGGAAGGCTGAGCTGGGGAGAGACGGCACACCAGCGGCTCAGGCCCATCTGCTTCATCTGCTGTGGAAGCAAATCGATGCCGGAGAGGCCCTGTGTTTTCATTTCTTTGCCTGAGCTGCTGCATGATTCTCCTGGGTTTTTTACCCCTGAGAGAAAAGCCTGCACCATCTTCTACTATGTGGTGTGAGCCAGAGTTATTTTTTTTCCCCTGGCATTTTGGGTTTTTGTTCCTCTGTGTGTGCATGAGGAGGGTATGATCTGACAGTTTAACACCTAGCATTTACCTTTTTCCTGTGCCTGGTGGGCATTCTGTTTGTCAATAAACTTTAGGGTTTTTTTCACTTTCATCCACTAGTATTCACTTCCTGTTCATGGAAAGGGATTCTTGGAACCCTTTTAGAGGAGACAACTCATTCCAGAGTGTTTTCTCCTAATTTTGTCCCTAAACTGAGAAAATGTTCTTGTAAGTAATCTCTCCCCAATCAATCAGCTTATTCTCTTGGGTGCCACACTGATGATTACTTTGGAGTGAAACTTCACTGAATTACATAGACTTTATTTTTCTTCTTCTTTTTTTTTTAAAATCTCTGATTATTTTTTTTTGACAGCTAAAGAGATCAAGATCATTGTAATTTAGATAAAAATTTAAGGGGATATATACCTTACAATACTCTGTGGTTCATGAATGTAAATATTGGATAGGTATGAAGCATCTGGGATGAGAAGAAATGTCCTCAAGTTTATCTACAAGAGGTTTAAATTGGATATTAGGAAAAAAATATTCATTGAAAGTGTTATCAAGCATTGAAATAGGCTGCCAAGGAAAGTGGTCAAGTCGCCATTGTTGGAGATTTTGAAAAGTCTTAGAGATATGGCACTTAGTGACACGGTTTAGTGATGAAGTTGTCCATGTTAGGTTTATGGTTGGACTCGATAATTTTAAAGGTCTTTTTCTAAGCTAAATGATTCTAGGATTGTATGGTTCTTGATTATACTGGTGGTTGGATGAAGAGTTTTCAGGAATGAAGATCACAGGTATGTAGGCTGATTGCCCTATTAGGAAATAGTTCGGTATAAGGCTTTTAACCACATATGAGTTGACAGCAAAATGTTGATGTAGTATATTGTTTTTCATCTTCTGATGTTGTCATTTTTATATAGATTGTAAGAAATAGTGCAGATGGTTGTTCAAGGGTCCCCACACAAATTTCTTATTAAGGGAAGTGACAAATTAAATTAGTCATTTCTTTCAGAATAAATGTGTGTTAATGGCACCTCAGTCAACAGAACTCTCTATTAACTGTATCATGAAGAAAATCTGCTCATTTTAATGACTATAAAATAACCTCAACTCTTATATTTCCATCAGAACTGCTGTTAGAGGGTGCAAATTTAGTATGGATTTTATTTCCAAACCATATTGGCTGGATTTTATTTTTTCCTTGTGCATTGACGACATAGTTGTTGTGAGTACCTCAAAATTAAAGATAAGAGAGTTGTGATAGCTGGTAAGTTAATTAAACTCTCATTATTTTAGGCAGACATGATATTTTATCTGGCAGAACAGAACATGTGCTTTTAAATCATGCTATTTGATACAAATATACCATCTCCTTGCTCTTAATTTTTGTCCATCAAATACATGAAAAGCACATGACTTCCACTTTGACTGCTGCTGTTCCTCAGGTTTTCTCTCATTTCCTGTGAAGAATATGTACTGTGGAAATACAATGTACCTCCAGGTCCTGGCTGGCACATTTTACTGTGCAGTTCCCAATCCTATCCCGGCCCCATGAATAGTGGGCAAATGGCCAGAACTGGAAGAGGAGCTTACATGTTCTAAACAGTATTATCATTTCTGTAATATACTCCATTTCAGGAATCTCACTACAACTGTGACACTTTTGAATGATAATGTACCCTGGGTAATAGCAAAGTTGGTAAAATAAAGTTTTTAAACCCAATCTCACAGTCTCCCTTCACTGATGAACAAAAATTGAAATACCTTTCCTCCACAAGGCTAATCTAATAAGGTGGGTAAAATTCTTCCTAAAGCTAAAATATGACTAAAATGAATTCTGAAAATAAAGTGCCTGAAGACTGCTTAGCTTTAGTCACAAAGATACTGTGGGGCTTTGGGAGAAGAAAAATGCATGCATACATGATGTTACAAAAGTTATTGAAGGAAAGACTCACATTTCCTATAGGTTCCCTAAGCAGTGAGATGATGAATAATTTTTTTTCTTGTACTGTAAGTTTTTAATTATTTATGCTAATAAAAGAAATGCTGGAAAAGTACCCTGGGAGGGGTACTCAACCCGGAAAATACAGCACTCAGTCCACAGTAAAATCCTGCACAGCAGAGTAAAAATTTTGAAATAAGTTTCTTGATTCCGTAACAAAATATTAGACAATTAGCTCACTGGGAATCCAAAATGAACAAACAGGTGCAGCTGGCCACATACCAGTGCTTATCATTGTGAGCAAGCCATTTGTACCCCTTGACATTTTAGTGCCATCCAACTTGGTTGAGTTCCTGTTTGAGTGCAAATCTTCTGTGCAATGTATAGGACTGAGTTGTTGACAGTGAATGTTCTAGGACTGGTTAGGAAAAAACATCTTTCCTTTTTTGGGGGGGAGGAATGAGTGAACAAAATCCTTAATTCTTTTTGATGAATATTTCTGACATATGATAGAGCTTTAAAAAAGGAGAGGGGGAAAAAGGAGTAAATCTGCAGCTTATTATTTTCCTGTCCTGTATATTTCTTTAGAATTTATTACAATAAGTATTATTTTTTACACAAAAGAATTGTTCTAGTAGTATTTCCTCATCTGCTAAATGAATAAAGGCTATTATTTACTAAGTTACTTAAGATGATAATTTTGAAATAAAGCTTTTAGTCAGAGTAGTATCATTATATGATTCCTAAATACATATACCAAACTATGATGTTTCTTGGGGGAGCTGGGAGTGGAAATGAGTAGGCACATTTGTTGAAAAGTCAATTGAGAAGCTTGTTTTGATCTCTGCTGGATTAGTCAAAGCTCCTTCTATCACAGAAATAAATTTTAGATGACAGTTACATGTGTTCTGTTTTACAAACTAAATTTTTTATGATATATACTAGAGAAGTTTAAAAAGTGTGGTAAGTACTCATAATTGTATACATGGAAATTAAATTAGTTTTTTATTTATATTTTTACTGTTCAAATTATCTGTATTAGTAAATTTCTCCATCCAATGAATATAACTCCCTATTTCACAGAGAGATGAAGGCAGGAAGCAAACTGGTGTTCCTAGGCACTACTAGGAACCTAGTAATCACTGAAGTTTGCTAGAGTGAAATGGGACTACCCCAAGAAAACAGAGGGGAAGAGTGTTTTAAGACCCTTTTTTAGTTATATTCCTTAATTAGAAAATCTGAGTTTACTCTATTTCAAACATTACCTTCCTGAAGTTCATGTTCCAAAAAATGGCAACATCAGAGCTCACTCACGATTCTAGAATTGGTTCAGATGCTTCATTTCATGTGTCTGGTTGACTTAGAAACCTGCTCATTTGTGACATTCTCAGAAAAGCCAGTAAGATTGACATTCACTAAGTAATCAAAGTGCATAAGCATGCTTCAGGCAGTCTGCAGGTATTTTAGTCAAACAGAATATCTGAAGAAAAATCACTTAGCTGCGTAAGCACCTCCTCTTTTGCAAGTCTCATGGCTTCCATCAAAATATATTCTATAGTATTCAAAGCACTAATATAATTAGTTACTACTTTAGAAAAATATTATATAATAGAGATTGCAGACTAGTGCCACCATCCATAAAAAAGGAAAACCATTGATTCATTGATTTCATCTATCTCCTATTGGATTCTATGGCTATTTGTGACCAATCAACTACAATGAGAGAAAATTCAGAGATGATGGGTAAGGGCAGTACTCTTTATGAAGCTTAGGGAAGAATAAATGGAGTGACTACCCCTGCCGCAAAGAAAAACAGACTAAGACAAAGGGAACTGTGGGAATACAGCGAGAGAGCCAAGCTGGGAGCACTGCTCAGCTCATGACAGAAATGGACGTGTTAGCATTAGTAGGTCACAAGCCTTGGCAATCTGAAAGCAGAAGTTTGAGAAAGGAAGGCAAGAGACAGCGATGTGCTTGGTACGATACGTGCTTAGCAAGCAGAAGTGAAGACAGCACATACCTATGTTAGTTAGTATGAGGCATGGCTTAAGCAATATACTTGGCAATATTACTTGTTATATAATGAGAAGGTATGTAAACTCAGCTAGGTGTATCAATAAATGGCTTTATGCATACAACCCATGGAGCCCGTGTCTCTCTGTCAGCCGTCGTCAGGGAACTACAGGGTGTCCTTTACTATATATAGCTACATTAGTTGATGGGAACACCTGGTTGTGTAAATTTTTTATTCTAAATTGTTTCAATAAAAAACAATCAACAAAAAGAAAGAAAGCTATAGGCTTGAGCTTGCTTCAAGCCATTTATTTCTTCCTTGACACGGGACATCCAGCATCATGACAGTGAGCATATTATAAAAATCTGTACTAAGAATCACATTTATATCTGAACTGGTATGCTCTGCCAAGTGTAATTTTTGCTTTCAGTGTGATTTCAGTACACTGCAGAATCACTCTTAAAAGTGAAAATACTATGTATTGTCAAAATATTTGAAAGAAGTAAATTCAGTATCAAAATGAAACCATCTACCTTAAACAGTGAGCCTGCCACCCTCTTGTTTCCAAATAGCCCTCTCCCCCAACCCTGTTCCAGACTGGCCATGTTCTGATCACCTTTATCATGTTATTCTGAATTTTCTACATAAGATGCCTATGGAGTCCAAATTTTGTGAAACCAGTTCTAGGAAGAGATTGCCAAATTCTACTCACTGAAATGTTCAGCACAGCACAATTTATGTTTCTGAAGAACTCTGAGACTTCTAAGCCGGTGTCAGTTCTCATATCAGTAGATTAAAGTAGTCAGGTTAAGCCACTGAAATCCCATAGATCTGAACTCCAGAGCTATTCCAACCTCACATTTTTCTTCATCTTGAAGCTAGTGCATCTCCTCAAGACTTAGGTTCTGAGATAATTTCAGTGTGTAGAAAGATCAATTTAAACTTTTAAAAGCCTGATCATATGATTAAGAGCAAAAGCTTGAGGCCAGTAATACTAATGCCTGATTACCCATAAGGTAAATGAAAAGACCACAATGTCTGTTATTTTCTAAATATAATAAAAATAATGAAATCAACTTTTTAAGTCATGAGCTTTTCTATCTGCCCAATTACTTTCTGAACATGTGAAAAAGGTCAGCCCATTATTAGTTCTTCCATTAATTATTTCACTTTTATTAAAAAAAACCCTTCGACTGCATTGACTTTGTACAGTACAAGAACAAATTTGGGATTTAATTAAGACTATTCAACATGGTTTTGTATCATCATTTTAGCACCTAAACACCATGTCAAAATGGTAGAAAAAATACACCCCTGAATTCGTGAAGCTATTGCTTCAATGGGTGTTTCCATACCTTAAAAAGGCACTAAGAAAAATCACCAGCATGCTAAACATGCTAAAATGAGAGTCGACATTAAGACATGTATTTGGCATAGATATATTCATCCCAACTTTCACATATTGATTAACGAAGGTAAAAATAAATTTTATACAATCTAACCAGTAATCCTAGGAATGTATTCTGTTTACTACACTCTATTGAAATGTGTACCATGATGACTTTTTCTGTTTTACCTATTTCTCAGAGTAAGCCAGTCTAGAGATGGCTATGCCAATTCACACTGTTCTTCAACTTTCTTTTTTATAGACATGCGTAATTTTTATATGTGTCTATCTATCTATCTATCATCTGTCTATCTATCCATCTATCTATCTATCCTCAGGAGAGTTTCATTGTATCTAACTATAGTCAAATGCAATGAGCCTCTGTACCTTTTCTTTTACAGTTTCTGGAAATCTATTAATTAAAATCAAAGGAAAATGCCAGTTATTAATGTAATTTTATTATAGATCCCTGCATTTAATCAAATAAATTGCATCAAAAACTGTACAAACTCTATTGATTAACTCTCCAGAGATTTTAATTGGATCATAGTGACAGTGTTTTCATGTAGAGAACTACGTGACAGATAAATTTTAGGAAAAATAAATTCTACTTTATTTCCATATGTTACAGACTTCTCAGTATCAGATGCAACTAAGTGTTTTCTGTACAGTGTCTATTTAGGAATGTTTCTTTTCTGTCTGCATGGTTTGATAAAGTTTCTCTGAGTCAAAGAATCATAGAATCATTAACATTGGGATGAAACTCTAAGGTCATTGAGTCCAAACTTTGATCAAACATCAACTTGTCGACTAAACATGATGGTTTAGGTGCCACATTCAATTTTCTTGAACACTTTCAATGATGGTGACCCCACCACTTCTTTGGACAGCTTTTTCCAATGCTTGACCACCCTTTCAGTGAAGAAATTCTTCCTGATATTCAATCTGAACCCCTCCTGGTGAAGCTTGAGGTAATTTGCTCTTGTCCCATCACTAGTTGCCTGAGAGAAGAGGCTGACCTCTACCTGGCTACAACCTCCTTTCAAGCACTAGTAGAGTGATAAGGTTTCCCTTGAGCCTCCTTTTCTCCAGGCTAAACACCTCCAGCTCCCTTGGCCACTCCTCATATGACTTACTCTCTAGACCTCTCACCAGCCCGGTCGCCCTACTGGGGACATGCTAAAGCCACTAAATGTCTTTCTTGTAGTGAGGGGCTCAGAACTTTACACAGGACTTGTGGTGCGGCCTCATTAGAGTCAAGTACAGAGAGACAATAATTTCCCTAGTCCTGCTTAACAACACTATCACTGATACAAGCCAGCACGTCCTTCTTGGCCACCTGGGCATATGGTGGCTCATGTTGAGATGTCTGTTGATCGGTGACTCCTGCTAGGCCACTAGCATTCCCTTTTCAGCCACTCTTTGCCCAGCCTGTAACTCTGCAGGGGTTGTTGTGGTTGAAGTGCAAGACACAGCATTTTACATTACTGAACCAACAACTAGCCTTGGCCCATCAATGCAGCCTGTCCAGGTCCTTCTGTAGAGCCCTCCTACCCTCCATCAGATAAACAATCCTCCCCAACTTGGTGTCATCTGGAAATAGGTGGATCACCTGGTCATAGAAGGATGTCAGGTTGGTCTGGCTTTCCTAAATCCATGATGGCTGGGCCAGATCCTCTGGTTATCCTGTAGGTGCTATGTGATAAGCAATGAAGTTGGGTTGGCAACTCTTCCAACTCAGTAGCCTCAAGTGATTCCCATTTGGCCCCACAGACTTGTGAGTGTCTAAATGACATACCAGGTCATTAACTACTTGCACCCAGATTGCAGTGGGTCGGTTCTTCTCTCTCTCCTGTTTACTAGCTCAGGCAGCTGGTTGCCCTGAGGATAGCTGGTATTTCTGTAAAAGACTGAGGCAAATAAGACATGAAGTTCCTAAGTCTTTTCAACATCCGTGGTTATAATGCTTCCCCAAGTCCAATACAGGATGAAGATTTTCCTTGGCCTTCTTTTTCTTGTTAATGTATTTATAAAAACACATTTTATCCTCTTTTATAGTAGTGCCATGATAGAACTCTATCTGTGCTTTTGCCTTTCTAATTTTCTCTCTACGGGACCTACCAACATATTTGTAGTGTTCCTGAGTAGACTGCCCCTTTTTTCAAAGGTCATAAACACTCAGTTTTTACCCTTGACTTCCAGCAAAACCTCCCTGTTCAACCAGCTTGGTCTTCTTCCCTGACAGCATGTCTTTTGACACATAAGGAAGGTCTATTTCTTTAAGATTTTCTTCTTAAAGTCTGTCCAGATTTCCTGGACTCCTTTTTTTATGAAGTACAGTTTCCCAGGGGATTCTCCTGAACAAGCCAAAGTGTAACCTCTGGAAACCCAGGGTAAAGGTTTTGTTGACTCCCTTCCTTACTCCATCAAGAATCAAAAACTAACATTTCTTGGTCGGTGTGCCCAAGTTGGCACCTCACCATAACATCTTCCACCAACCCTTTTCTATTCATAAACAGCAAATCTAGCTGGGCACTGCCCCCGGTAAGCTCCCTCAGCAGCTGTTATCTTCCAAGAAATTATCTTCCACACACTACAGGAACCTCTTAGACTGTCTGCTCTCTTCTGTGTTAACAGGCCATCGGGCATCTGGCAGGTTAAAGCCTCTCACAAGAGCAAGAGCTACTGATCATGAAACGTCAGCGAGCCACCTATAGAATTCTTCTGCCTCTTCATCCTGGTTTTAGTTGCCTATAACAGATTAACTCCAATTCTGTCTGCATTGTTAGCCTGAAATTGTTCTTCATTTTCTTTGAAACTATGAATCAATATTCTTTGTGTTGCAGATCTAATATTTGTTTTCAGTGCATAAAATAAGGAATAGTGAGTCTGAAGGAAACAAGTAAATCCAGTTAAGTAGATGAAACAAATACCGTACAACTGGCAAAATGATCAGTTTTGAAGTCCAGGATATTTGACAGAAATGGATGAAGACATAATGTTTGTAATGAAGTAATTATGCAAATATACTTGTATTTGAATATTTAACTTATAAGTAGATGAAAGCATCTTGGCTGTTTGTTTGGCAGCTCAGTTATCGCTATCACTTTTACAGTATTTGCATTGAAAGAGAATAGCACAGCTATTTGTTGCTGTCTGCGTTTAATAGCACAAACAGCAAAAGTTCTTTCTCTACAGAAAGCCCAGAGCTAGTACTAGAGTCACTGCTCAGCTGTTATTTACATGGCTTATTAATGTGTTCATAATTTTAATTGAAAAGCCTGTGGGGTTTTCATTGCTTTTATTTGAATTTAGACAGTTTAAAAAGTTTTTGTGTTTGTTCCAAATATTTCCGTCATTATTAGAGTAGAAAGATATTTAGTCAATTATTATTTCCTCTTATCTTATACCTCACTCTTGTTAAAATCCATCAACATATCTTAAAGTTTTCCCATAAAGTAAGTATTGTTATCTCTGCTTACAGTTAGGGGAGCCATAAAGCCCTCAGTGCAACCCATCTTGCTGTGCTTCAAGCTTTTGTATCTTAGTTTGTACATGTTCACCTATTCCTCCTCTACTTTCACATGCCTCCTCCACACTAAAACAGACCCTGTGAGAAAAAATCTTTCCAAGACATTGTAGAAGCCTTTTGCTTTATTATATGTTGAAAATGAGCGAGATAGTTAATAATGCTAAACTGAAACATCTCTTTCTCACTTTCTGCTTCACATGAAATAATACGGACATTTCACAGATCAGAACTGTGGCATCTGGTCCTTTATGTTCTCAGGCAAATGTCTCTCTAGGTAGCACTTTATCATTTGAATTTCAAGAGCTTCTTTTGCAAGCACATCATCCTTTGGGTTTGCCCTTATTTTTATAGTAAAAGATTAAGCTGTGAAGAACATTGGAGTTCCCTCTTGGAATCTTCTATGTTACTGTTCATGTTCCATGAGGAAACAAACATTTGAAAGCGCATTTTGGAAATATGGATTAAAATAAAATTTTATTTTAATCCAACAGTAATTTTGGGGGTTTTTTTCTAAGTATATTCAGATAAATATAATTATGATGATATTAATATTTTTATTTTTTCAGGAATCAGATGTAAAAAAAAAAATTTAAAGTTTTGGGTAGCACTGAAAGACCCTGTAAACATGTTTTTAAACTTGTTACTAACATTGCCTTCAAATAGAGTTCCACTATTCCTTTCCTGGCTGTATGAAGCAGGTATTTAAATGTGATGTCAGGTATCAGAATAACTGCAATCAGATCTTTTTTCTAAACATCAAAATCAAGAAAGAGAATACAGTCTCTACTTCTTTGAGTAATTTTGGATTTGTTTTAATAATCTGATGACAGCTAGAACTAAGCTGAACCAACTGCAAGTTTTAATTTGATGGTCTTAAGTTTTAGGTTGACATTATAACAGGGTAACTTTTAGGGATCCCTAAGTGTAGAGGTAAAAGATACATTTATCTTCACATGTAAATGTGATTGTTAATGTTCAGGTGCAAGTGCTTGGTCCTTAAAAAGCTATAGAAAAAATGTTGGAAATTTTATTTTCTGATGGAAAGAAGATCTAGATTGTTGACCATCAGTTAGATGATAAGCAGTATAATACTGCCTTTCGTTTTGCCTTAATGTCTGAGGTACCAAAAAATACAAGTGGGGAGGGGGGAGGGGGAGAAAGAGAGAGAGAGATCAGAATGGAACAATCACTTTACTTCTCTATACTTATCTATAATGGAACTCAGTCTATGGAGTTTCAGAGGAAGATCAGTACTTATGATTTATGTTTTATTGCACGTGTAAACATGTACAGTCTTCAACAAACTATACTTTACCCTGAAAACATTTAAACATTTACCTAAATTAATGATTTCAATGAAGTCTTGATCAGGCTTTCATTTGTCTATTATTACCATAGAGTAGTTAGGTAAGTAGAGTGGGTACCAGCCTAAATCTTATTGGATACTAGCTCCTCAAGGAACACCATAAAGATTTTGATAATTATTCTGATTACTCTTATCTTAATATTTTGTGCTAACAAATGTAGAGATGTGTTTTGACTTTTAGTCTATTAAATGGAATAGCATTTATTTTGGCATTAATAGCTAGTTTCTTTTAGTAGGAAACGGAAATGAATAGAAAAAATATGATCTCCTTACAATTTTATTGGACTGAACCCTCGTGTGCATCATTTCGATTTTATTGCTACAGCCCTTGTTGCAAAAAAACCCAGGCAGACAAACACATCCAAAAAGGAAAAAGATAAAGAAAAATACAGAATAATAATATAAATTCTTCATCATCTTATAGACAAGTTTTTACATTCTCTATCTAGCTTCTCTTTCTTTTCAATATCACTCTAGGCAATAATTCTTACAGATATTAACAGACTGGGAAAGTCCATTCGGTGCTTTGAATCTACTGATGTACATTTCTTCAGCAGAAATTCTAGGCCATTATGAAAGTTGTTCATAATGTTTTATGAATAGTTCATTAAAAAATTCCAGCAGAATTAATTTAAACATGTCTTGTAGGAGAAATTCACTGCAGGCTTAAGTCAATGCAGTCTCTTCGTGCATATCTTCTTCCAGTTCAGGGGAGTCAAAACCCTACATGTGTGGCAATGACTGTAATAAATTATGTTCCCTTTCCTATGCCTAGATCCAAAAAAATACAAACTCATAGTTTTAAGGAACAATAAAAGGATATGTATTTAAAGCCAGGATTTTATTGATGGTATAATTGAAATCTTAGCAGTGTCACCAACTTAGTCTGGATCTAATTATTGCAGGTGTTCTGGTTCTAGCCAGGACAGGGTTAATTTTTGCAGTAGTCAGAAGGGCCATGGCTAGGACTCAGAGGTTATTCTATACATAATCACATAATTTTTTAAGGATGCAGGAAGAGCTGGCTTCTAGGTTGGTGTAGCATGGCTGAAGGAAAGGTCAGGTATTGTCTGTTCTTGGGGGATTTCTGTGGGAGCAACTAGCCTCTTTCTTGTACCCCCTATCATTAGTATTGTTCCTGTTACTGTTTGTTTTCTTGTCTTATTGCTGTTTCCAGTACTTTTTTTTTATCTTGACCTGTGATCTTCACCTTCCTTGCCTCCACTTCTCTCCATCCCGATGTAGTGGGGATGAGGAAGGTGGGGGGGAAGTGAGCAAGTGGCACACGGTTTAGAGTGTCAGTTGGGTGCACTAAATGGGAGAGTGCCATTCCTTAACTATGACAGCTGGAAAAGAAACAGTATTTTATGCAGAAAATCTTTTAGTACTAACACAGGTAGAAACAGGTAGAACTGTTATATGTGGTAAGACAGAGATAGTACTAAAAGAAATCCTGCCTCTGATATGTTGCAGCTGTGTTAATTATCAAACAGTGGGAACAGCCTTGCCCTCACAGCTGGGTGTGATAAAAGAGTGGCTTAGTTGGTAGAGAGTCAGTTGGAGTCTGCTGGCCGTGCTGTGAGGAGGAAGGATAGGCGGTTGCATGAGGCACAGACAGGGTTAGGAGCTGTGCCAGGGACAGGAAGCAGTGAGCTGGAACTGCAGGAGGGAGAAGAAGGAGAGGAAGAGCCAGAGCTGTGTGGAGCTGCCCATAGGCTTGCTACATAGAAAAGGTATGAAAGAATTCTAGATACCATGGTACCGATGCTTGAAGCCCCCTGAGGTTTTTAATGAAGTACTTTGAGTGCAGTGGCCATCTTGACTACAACAGCTACATGTGCACTTCCTAGCTTTCTTATTATATTGCCTGGTGTTGGGCTCAGTCTTCACCTGTTTCCTGATCTTAAGGCTAGTGCTTTCATTCCCATGGGGGAAGGGAAGTTATGGTTGGGTTTCAGCCTTTGGTGTTCTTCACTGGAGATAATATGATGTTAGGATATATAGTGGATAATTTCCTCCTCCCTTATCCACTAATGCTCATTTTTATAGGTCTGCTGACATACTTTTACACCTTGTATTGGTCTACAGCTTCACATTGCACCCAGTTTTGCTTTATATTGTGGCTTTTACTTGTGTTATCCAAGAACCATTTTAGCTCTATGTTTGATATACTTTGATTGACACCTGCTAAGTTGTTGATAACTGTGAGTCTCTTGTTCCAGGGCCTGTGTTTTGTCTCCTGCCGCAGTGCGCCTCCTCCCAGCTAGCCCCGGCACACCTGACAGCTGCGATCAGTGGGCTCTTCTGCTACCGACCCACCAACCCGTCTTGCGATGGCGGCGAAAAAAGGAGGAGACTCTCTGAGGTTAAACAAGGAAGGAGTTTATTGGGACACAGGGGACCCTCACCTCCAGACCCGCTGCCTCAGAGAGACCTTGAGCTGCGACACAGGGGGTTTTTAAACGCAGGGCTAGATCAGGGTGGGCACAGATAGAACCAATAACAACAACTCGGGGAGTGGCTGTATGCACAACAAGAACAAATCACAACAAACTGGGAGGGGGAGTGCTGGGACCCAGCCAATCACCCACTGTCCCCTGGGGGGAGGATCCCCTGCTTGGGGGACAAGCCTGAGGGTGACTGACAGGGGGGGTAAAGTAACTTGGAAAGATTGACACTTAACAAAGGCGGGAAAGGAAAACCAATGGGGAGCTGTCTCTGGGGCAGGGTAGAGGAGAATACATAAAATGTAACAACTGAGGGCTAAGAATAACTCGGGAGAGGGGAGCAACCAAGATGGGGTACAAAGAACAACTTGCAGAACAGAACATGGAAGCCATTTTAACTTTAACCACAAACTTATCATAAATAAACACCCACAGTCTCCTGTTCTCATGAGGCTGTGCTTCTCCAGGACCACTCTCTGTCTCCACTTCTCCTGGTCCGTGCTATCACACCAGGTCTGTTTTTCCCTGTAGATTTTAAAAAGCATGCTAATTGCAAAGATAAACAAATTAGCCAGTTAGTTACAAAAATTGCTCTTACCCGTAAACCAAGTCACCAAGGTAGGTCAAGAAAAGCTAAGAGAAAACAAACTTGAGAAGCCCAAGTCCTGAGGCTGCACAAATTCAGTTCAATGTCTTCCCCATGTTGCTAGCCATGACAATACCAAGCAAGAGTGTAGTAAAGAGGGCATAAAAGTACCCAAAATTTGAAGAGAACAAAAAGCTAATGAAGAGAATGGAATGTTGCTGAGCAAGCAGAGGAAGATGCTATGAAACTCCTACAAAGTATTCACTGTGTCCCTCAAAATTTCCCAGCACCCTGTGGCATTTAATGAATATGTTGCATCTTTTACAATAAAAAAGAAGAAAAAAGGGTATTTTTTGGCAAAAGAACTATTGAACTGATTGGATTAATCTATAGGTATTTCGTAATTATACTCCTTTCTCTGTCATACACTTAGGAGTACCTCTGTCATTTCTTATCTGTGTTAAGAGACAGCCCTGCCAAATCAATTTTGGAGATACTTTTTTTCCCAGATTAAGTCAATATTTGAAAAGTGTTTGTTTTAGAGAGAACAAAAAATGTATTATTTCCGAACAATCTGGTCGTCAAACTAAAAATCTCTTGTATCTTTAGAAATTGTGCCAAGTTTTCTACATTGTTCTAGAATATGAATTTTCAAATCCCTGATGGAAAAAAGTGCTTTGGGATGAGGGTGTTCTTTAAACTCAGCTTCTCTCATGCAGTTGAAAAAGATACCTATCAGTGCCTTTTGCCACAGTGGTTTTCTTTGATATGATAATTTGGTCATTAGAGTTGTATCACAGCATATTTACTGTAGGAAAAAATATGGAAGAAACACATTTCAATCACAAATTGTTAATGGTATATTATTTGCCCATTTGGAAAATATTGTGGTTGAGTTCATAAATTGAATTTATGGAATACAATAAAGGTAAGTATATACTGAATACAAAATATTCTGTATTGGTGAAATAAAGAAAATGAGGAGAAACACATCTCTATCCACTGGTAGGTGCCCCTTCCAGAGGTATAAAATCTCATTTCTTCTTTTTCTTTAGGGGCTAATTAATATTTAGCTATTCCATACAAAATGAAGTAATTTCTTTAAAAAAAGGATTTTGAGGTTTTTCCAGAATACATATAACTCTATGGATAGGTCATTATAATCGAAGAAACAGATCCTGATCCTCTGAGATAAAGGTAATTGAACCTGTCTCTTTAGACAAGCAGTGTAATCACTGAAATGCAAAGCAACTGATGAAGAAGGATATGAGAGGATCAGGAAGAAAATTATACCCCCTCCTTTGTGGACTGAATTCATAAGATATGTCCATCAATTTTGATAGAAGAAAGTTAGTTAACTGAAATCTGGAAAAGGGTCATGCGTCTTGTAGGGCTAAAAAGCGCAGAGGTACAGTACTGCTACCTCTCCCTATGACTGATGTTTTCACTTCTACTCTTGTTTCCTCAAGAGCAGATACGTCAATTCCTTTCTCAGTATATTGGATCCCACTCCTACCTGAATATGTTTCTCTGTGCCTCTCTATAGAATCGAAATTAATAATTTGACTTTCATGAAAAGCATTAATTACTAGAGATAGACTTAAAATAAATGCTCAAAATAGGTCCTTTGTTGTTCATGGCTGGATAGAAAAAAAGCCATCAACTCATAGGATAATAGAATATCCTGAACTGAAAGGGAACCACAAGCATCATCAAGTCCTGTTCCTAGCTCAGCACAGGACAACCCCAAAAATCACAGCATGTGCCTGGCACATTTCACAAATGGTTCTTGAACTCTGTCAAGATTAGTGCTATGGCTGCTTCCCTGGGGAACCTGTTCCAGTGCTCAGCCACCCTCTGAGTGAAGAACTTTTTCCTAATATCCAGTCTAAATTTCCCCTCTCAGAACTTCATGCCGTTCCCTCTGGTCTTGTCACTGATCATGATAGAAAAGAGATTAGTGTCTGCCCCTCCACCTCACTCAGTGAGGAAGCTGAAGACTAAAGTTGGATCTTGCTTCAGTCTCCTCCAGGCTAAACAAACAAGGTGCTCCTTGTATGGTTTTCCCTCAAGACCCTTCACTATCTTCATAGTCCTCTTTTGAATGCACTCTAATAACTTTATATTCTTTTT
Organism: Sterrhoptilus dennistouni; assembly: GCA_013397095.1. NCBI lineage: Eukaryota > Metazoa > Chordata > Aves > Passeriformes > Zosteropidae > Sterrhoptilus > Sterrhoptilus dennistouni. The sequence continues at coordinate 2,967,741 of VWZU01000755.1, forward strand.
ACACTTTAGGGCTCAAAATTGCCCCCAGCACTCAAGGTGAGGTGGCCTCAGGGCAGAGCAGGATAGTCTGCCCTCTTGCCCAGCAGGCAATTCTGTTCCTGATGCACAGGACACAGCTGGCTCTCCTGGCTGCCAGGACACATTCTATTTGCCATCAACTATGCTCCTCAGGTCCCTTTCCAGAGCACTGCTTTCCAGCATATCACCACCCAATCTATATGGACATCCAGGAATGCCCCAGTGGAGATACAGGATCTGGTACTTTGTTAAACATAATACAGTTGCTGATTGCCCAGACCTCTAATTTGTCAAGGTCTCTCTACTGGACCTCTCTACTTTCAAGGCAGCCAACAGCTACTCCCAATATAGTATTATCAGAAAACTTGCTTAGTATCCCTTCCAATCCTGCATACAGATCATTTACGAAGATATTGAAGAGCACATATTCATCTAAATCACTTGCTCAGCTACTCTTCAATTCTCTTCAAGTAGAGAATTATTACTACTGCTTACAGTGATTAAAGGCATGAAAAAATTTCTAAAGGAGAAGTGACCAATGGAGCTGAGAAGCTGAAAAAGAAAAATAATTAAATGAACTCAGAAAAATTAGTCTGCATAATAGTGCTACAGCAGTGCTTTCTTATTCTTGTTAAACAGTACGAACAAGCTAACCCTTTGGAGTTCCTAGCTGGCATTCTTAATGATGGGACTCGATGCATTCCAAGGAGGCTTGATGTCTTAGTAGTTCCTTGGGCAATTTACTGTTGGTTTAAAAGCTGTCAGTCAAAAGATACTCTCTAAGGACAGTACTTGACTGGCACCAAGGGTTTTGTATTACTAGAGAAAAACTGTAGCCTTGTTCAAAATTGTAATGAGAATCTCTTTCAATATAAAGCTCCACAAAAGAAAATCTAGCTAATGTGTGTTTCTTTACAGTCCTGTAATGAGAGGAATATATGTTTTCATAGGAATCAAAGCTTGCTTCAGAATAACAGGTGACCACTCCTCCCTGCCATTAGCACTTCTCCTGGAATGAATTTCATCTTTACATCATTGCTATGTAGATGAGACTATGACTTGTGCATTGTCACTGTCATTAGATATCCTTTTACTTCTAGGAAATTTTTACACAGTGTCCTCTTTTTTTATTGTTGTTAACCATTTACTTTAAACAACTGTCCAAGTCGTTTCAACTTTTCTTATACCCTTCACTTTACCTTTTTAAACTATGTGAAGATGTCTGAGAGCCTCATTGCATAAAAACATTTTAAAAAGAAATTTTAATTTGTTCAACTTTATTGAGTTTGCACTTTGACGTTTATATTTCTAATTATGATACAGAAATTGATCTATATGGAACTCTGACATGCAGATTGCTAGAAATGTTTCAATTTTAATACTTTATAAACACTTAAAGGTTTTCACTCTCTTCTTCTCAAACTTTGTTTTTGCTTATGTAACTCTCCTTTCAAAGTGTAGTTTTAAACATTTGTAGGCTCATGTTGTATAACAAAACTTTTCTTGCAAGTGTGATGCCACACTTCCATTGTAGAATATACACTTTGTGTAGGCTGGGTTAAAACCATTATTTGGTACCTATTTGGTAAAGCACAAATTATGTCTTGACTATAATCTAATGAAGTAATTAATTAATTCAATCAGTTTAAATAAGACTAATTTAAACTTCCAAAATCAACCACAATGAGGAGGTGCAGACATGGGGATTAGGTGCATAGATGGCTCATTCCAATCCCCTAGTTTCAGAAGTTAAGGAATGTTATCTCGTTATGTTACACATCTTAAAATTCAAATGGTCACTGACAAATTCTGGGCTGGCCTCTGATATCTCCATGTTCCTTGAGAGTTATCCTTTCCAGCAGAGTTCAGTGTTAAAATGCTTCTCTCTCAAACTTGTGTGTTGGAAATATTCATGCACAAGTTTTATTTCATTGATTGAATAATCCTATTAAAATTATTAATCCTAATGCCTGAATCCATTAAAACCATGTGCAAGACTCTGCAGGACCAGGGCATTCACTGTTGCATATTTCTAGTAGAGAATAAAATAAACTCTGAAGAATACATGCTACATAACAGAAGTATACAAATTGCTTCTGAACTCAGTTTAATAAATTCTAAACAATTTACTTTTAATGAGCTCTGAAATACTGATGTGATCTGTTGCATGGGAATTATAATTTGATAAATGGGCATATTTTAGGTTCCATATTGAGTCCAGATGGTTACAGATTCCTTAATATATCCATCCATGTGTCATTTGCACATTTGTGTATCTCAGTCTTCCTCTCATTTGTGTTTAATGATGGATTGAATCCAAACAATGCAAGATGTTCTTCAGCATGCTAAGCTTCTGTTAAGTGGACCGATAGTTAGATCGCTCTGCACAGGATCCTCTTTCATTCAGCAAGCTCTATTCCAAGACAATCAATCTCTATTTTATCGACGACATTTCATGTATATGGAAATGATAGCACAAAGAGCCTCCCCAATTATCCACGAAGGAGTCTAACTTGACAGCTGTGTGCAACATCTTTCCCAGATTATCAATGACACTAGACTTTTGAACCAAAGTTATGGTTTTGTATATACTATCATTTGTAGGTCTATATGTGATTGGTAAAACAAGCTGCAAATTTCAATTAACTTGGAGCACTCACATTACTCAGGGCTTTGTGATTTGTTTGGTCTTGCTGGATTTGATTGTTTGTTTGTTTTTGTTTTGTTTTTCTGCTTGCTTTGGTTTGTATTTTGTTTTGGTTTAGTGTGGGTTTTTTGTTTGGTTGGCTTGGCTTTTCTAGGGAAACATGAAGACTTGAGATTATTCTACCACTTTTATGTGTCCCATCCTCTCACCTCCATTGCCCCTGATTTCTCAACCACTGATAGAAGAGCTGTTTTTCTTTTGGTGAGGAAATAGAAGACTAATTAGTTGGATTCCCACCAAATAATTCAATTAACTGAGATAACAACTTCTTCCCTCAGGTCAGGGAGTCCTGTGAGACATCAGCTGGACTTTACTCTTCCAATGGAAGGAACAGCATGTTCACTTGCACTCAGTTTTGAATTTGTTGGTAACCATAAAAAAAAGAATTAGCAAAGAATAACACTTTTTTTGATGTCTGTTTTATTGCCTTTATAAATCAATGCTTTAGTGCTGTGAATTTACAATATGTTAAAATTTTCACTGCTCATTAGACTTCTGTGCAAACAAATGTAAACTCTGTACCCTTGAGTGGTGAAGGAATAATTTTGTTATGCATTCACTTTAACCACTATTTGAGCTCAGAGTTCCTCTCTTCCAATGTGTCTTAGTTGGTTTCTCATTGGAGATATATGTCATTGCCAACTCACACATCTGTCATTACTTATTAGTTCTGTCTTAATTATATTATATGGATAAAAAAAATCAAATATGGCTTTAATGGTATTTATAGGAAAATTAAGTTGCAGTAATAAAATAGATCTATTGTTAAGTATTTTGTCTTCATAGTATATTTAATTGTTTTTCATTTGGCAAGCAAATATTTCCTTGTTCTGCATAACAATATCTTTTTCAGGTCAAACAGTTCCAGTACAGTTTCAGATCATTACTTCCTGTATTTGACATTATTCATGAATTTTGCATGATACTCAGTGCAAATTTCTGTGATTTTTAAGGAAGTTCAATGTGTGTAATTCAGCTATTTTTTACCAGATTTGTATCTAAATATTCTGGATCCTCCTAAGGTCAAATATATGGACTACTTATAGAGAGCAGCTTTACAGGCAGAAACTTTCAGTTCTTCTATGGAAAATTTCCATTAAGCCTAAAATTACGTCAGATAGTTTTGTTAGATACAATCAAATTAAATGACAGAAAGAAATAAATATTGGTTAATACTAGGGGAAGTTTTCATTATGGGTAAGTAAACATCTTACCCATTATAATACATTTTCTTCTGGTTTACTGTTATTCAACTTCACAAATGCACTTGACAGACCCTATCAATATTGTTCCTGATACTTGTCATAAATTTGATATGTTTTCTATAAAGCATCCCAAATAAAAATTGTAAGATATAGAATCTGATGTAAAATATTGAAAGCTATATTAAATAGTTTTGTCCTTATTGAAATTTATGTAGGGTTTTTCAAAGTCCCATATTTTGCATTGTATGACATTTTAATGTATGTTTCCTGATTAGGAAAATATGGAACTCATACTTCCAGAGGATTATTTTCATTCCCCATTAGCTGAATTTCAGGGTGCTGTCTTCACTTAGATGCACCAGACAAGGATAAAGATTCATACAATGTTAGCTCAAACAAATGAGGTTAGAAATCCTCTTAAAAAGTAGGTCTTTCTTCTTCTTAAAGGACAAGGAATGCATAATCTCACATCTTTCCAAGAATGGTGCTCTGAGTTACTCATCTATATGTATCACGATTTGGAATAAATTTTATAAATTTATATTGTATATATATGGCTGTCTCTTGAGCTGATTTCAATTGTGCCTTTTTAACTAGCTGTTATATTTTTTTTGTCAATTCATAATTTTCTCTATTTTGCGTATCTTTTAAGTTGCCTTCTTGTTTCTTCTTGTTTTACATTTATTTGTTGTGGAACCTTTATTTTTATTTGTGGCTCCATGCTTCCTTCTCCAGTGACTATTTATTAACAGAAAAAATGAAATTTTCCTTAGAAAAAATAAATTCTGTTTCATAAAAATTCTTTTTTTTTCCTTATTGTGATGCAAAGTCAAATTATGAATGAAAGGAATTCAATTATTTCCAAACACAAGTATTAAACATTCAATGCTTCTAGTGAAGGTAAAGGCAATGACAATTGCTTGTCCACTACAATACAAAAGGAATCAGCCTACCCTCTATCCCTTTCTGACTGATGAAGAATCATGTTAGATATGAATTATAGTGTTGCAGATATTGCTCTTACCTGCTTGTCTAAGTGCTCTCCCTGAGCTTGAAAATTTCATCAGCAATCTTTATTTAAGTATTGGACATTTTTGGAAATTAGAATTAGAAGAATTAGAAATGTTTGCTCACAGAGTAACTAATTTATTCTTGTAATAAGTACATCAGCTGACAAAAGAGAGGCAGAAATTGGAAGTCATTGTGTGCATATGGCAAGTCTTGGTAAGTATATTTGAATATGACAGTAACAAAACAATAGGGATCAAAATTTGGCTTTGTTGAAATAAATGACAAAATTCTTATCTACTATATGGCACCAAAAATATGCTGGAAGTTCTCTGAACAAATTTCTATGAGAACACTATAGGTGTACAGGGCCAAATGTTTTAAATTGAAAAGTTGCTAATTTTGTGACAATGATCCTGGTATCTGTCAAGTATTAATATCAATTAAATTGATAAATTAAAATTAAGAATAAAAATCCATTGTTTACATTATGAAATGCAGGACAATAGGCTTGCATATATCAATTTACTGGAATCTATTTTAAAATCATGATCAAGACCCTCAGAGTCTAGCTGCACCTAAGGATGGATGGGAAATAAAAAGCTCATTAATTATCTGTAAGATAATTTTACATACAGAAAAAAACCCCCCAAAACCTCGGAACTTTTGTGCAGTGGCAAAATGAGCTTAGAAAGAAAGAAGAGGGGTTAGGATTTGACTTTGGCCAGATGTTTACTCTGGTTTCAATAATGTGCAGTCTGAAATATCAGAAGTGAGAATTTTTCAGTGCAAGGACTAGTTGCCCTCACATTTTCTTTCTGGAAAGAATGAACAAGAAAAGTTTCTTTAGGTACCAAGTGAAAACTTAAATGTTCTGGTGTTATTTGAATTGTACATATAGATTTCTTACGTCAAAAAAGGAAACTAATATTAGAAAACCACTCAGTGAAAAGGTGGCAAAACAACATTAGAAAACAGAATCAATAATCAAAAGATGCACAAAATACAATGAATAAGACTGAGATTTATTCTGTATGCCAAGTGTTTGGTTTTTTATTTAGTTGCATGTTTTTATTATAATTTTATGTTCTTTTAAAATCTTTCCTTTTGATGTAATACAAGCCTGGGGTCAACAGAAATTATTTCAGCTACTGTGAAGTCGCAAACCTGCTCCAAAGGAAGCAAAACCCTTTGACCTCTAAGGAATACAGAGAGAGATACTGGGTATTTTGAGCATTCCCCCACTCGAAGTTGCCATTCAAAAGACAAAAATCAAAGGATTTTTCTCCCTGAAGAGTTGATATGGAAGGCTGAATCAAAATGATATATTCAAGGAATCAAGAAGGCATACATTTTAAAGGGGAAAACGACCACATTATTAATTACATGTCCATTATGATACTTATTAATTCTTAATTAGCTAATTTTTTTACACTAGTGAATACTCGCAATATTTGAGATGTATGTCTGTGATATATTTTCTTAGACTATGAGAATAAATTTATTTTTATAAGATTTTTTCCATTCAGGAGAAAGTTGCATTATATCAAAAATTTTTGTGATTTTTAGCAAAAAAGAGTACCTGGATGCCTATTTTTATACCTACAGAGACAAACAATAATGTAAAATCTAGTTATTATTATATAAATTTTTCCACACTTCTGGATAATTCATGAAGAAAATGACATTTCCTAAACTGGTGAGTTCATGGTCTCATGTTTAACCCAATATTTCATTTTCATACCCAAGAAATTGTGAATAAAATTCTACAAAAAATGTTCATTAAATCTGGGAATATAAACTGTCTCCCTATCCACAGAAATACAGGCACCTGTCATCCTTTCATTTATGAGCAGAAATTTATCCCAATGCATTGATATACCTTTAATTGTACAAGTTTTTTTTTCAACCTAATATGGAATTTTTCTTCTTCTTTTTGTCCAGACCATTAATCTTTTCTTCAGATCATTTCTTTTAATGGAACCATAGAACTGTTTGTTCAATAGGATGGGTTTTGCAAGTCATATAGTATGAATCAAAGGATTTTTCTGTGTTGATATGTGACCAAGTCAAACTTCAGTGTTCAGAAGAATCAGTCAAGCCCATCAGAATTCTATGGATATTGAAAAATCTGAAGAGAAACATTTTGCTCTTAGAGCCTCTGTCTGTGACATTAGAATTTTTTTTCCTAATTCCTTTAGGAAATGTCAGCTATGAAGAATGGTCTGACTGACACACAGTCTATAAGTAACTTTCAGTTTTACATAGAGAACTTTGTTTCTCTGTTATAAAAGGTCTTTTATCCCATCAATCTAAGACATGAGATTTTATTCTTTTTTTTACAAAGACTGACACCCTATCTAAACTTCTTCTCCCACTCAGTTGGAAGTTGCCTGCATCTTACCACTTAGTATTCTGTTCCATGGTTCTATTTCACAAGGACAATTCTTCCTGCTAGTTAGCTTCATGTCATTGATTGATACAGAAATTGCAATTACAGAATAGGTCATTAAAAGGAGGATAAATTTTGGTGAACAGACTATTTTTCTTACAGTGTGTTGGGTTTTTGTTTTGTTTTGTTTTGTTGTTGTTTTTTTTTTTTTTTTTTAAATAGGGACCCTAACATTTCTTCATAGTAGAAAAGAAACCAAATGCTATTGAGACCAACATGTACTTTTTGCAATTGAATTAAAGGATTCAAAAAGGTTATTTTTAAGTGGCCAAAGCATATTTTGTTTAATAGGCACAGAAAATGAATTATTCTCTCTAATAGTATTTTTGCTCTTATGTCAGTTCTCATATTACAGAAACAAAATTATTTACATTTGGGGTAGACATTGTTGAAGAAGGCACCACAGACTATTATACCAGGGAGTTTCTTCTTACTGAAGAGCAGAAGAATGTACTGGTTTAGACCAAGAGTCTGTTTAGACTGATATCTTGCCTGTGTCTGGCAAGGAACATCACCTGATTTCCAAACAAACGTGTTTGATGAGGTTAAAGAAAACATTGTATTTTCTCAATGTATGACACCACCATCTAAATCTAAGGAAAAAAAATATTCTTAAGATCTCTTTTGACCTTCTGTTGTGGAGCAGCAAGAACAAGGCAGAGCAGTACCCTCCCCAGCTGAGTATGGTCTACAGCCTTCAGGTGGGATAAGCATGGCAGGGATGGTAGTCCTATTGACAGTTTATTTCACCACAAACATTGCAAGGCAACAAGGACAGTTTGAGATTCATTTAGAAAACTCCATTCTAGGATCTGCAGAAGGCAGAGCTAAGCACAGGGCTGAACTACAGAACAGTCCAAGTAGGGATGGGATGCTTCTGGGTAAAGAGGCAATGGGGTTGGGATGTTTCAGAATTATATAATTTATATCCCGAAACCACCTTTTTTCTTTCTGATTTTCTTTTTCTTTCTGGTTGTAAAGGTATTCCAACTAATTCAAATGTAGGTGTCTAAATTTGTACTGATAAGTTTTATATGGCTTGGTGCACATTATGCACTATTTTCCCTAATTTTTTTGCAACTCATAGTCTTTGTATGATGCAACTAATTTCAGTAGTTAAACTATGCATCTGTATTTATAAGTTTCAAATGTGACACCTACTAGTTTACTTTTGGTACTTTATTCCTTATTTCGAAGAAACAAAGAAAAATTGTTCTGTATACATCTTTATTCATGCAACACATAATTTTATACACTTATACATATCACTTTACAATCATGTTTTTTGGTCTAAAACATTCTTGTCTACTTAATTTTTCCCTTTACTGAAGCCACTCAAAGCTTTCATTTTTCCTGTTAGACCTCTCATGATCTTCTCTAGTTGTTACTAGTTCTTGTCTGAGATTAAGGGGTCAGTATTGGTCTGATAGAGATGTTGGGAAAATAAAGAAGTCAATCATATCTGGCAGTCATTAACTGCCTGTCTACACCAAACTTAGAGGTTTAGCACTTGTCACCTGAGCACTTATGTCTGTTGTAAAGCGAGGTAGTGCCACTTTGCTACCTCAGATATTTTTTCTCAGAAAAAAGAAAATAAACTATAAACCATTAAAAAAACCCTGTTACTAGTAGAGCAGGATATTTTAGATAAATGAAGATTCTTGAATAAGAAGGTTTAAAAAAAAAAGTTAAACCTTATTTTCAGTGTGGGTTTTTTTTCCTTGAAATTTTTAACTTGTTTTTCTCATGAAATTTACAGAAAACTTAGTAAGAAACTAACTGCCATAGTATTCAGGAAGCAAAATATCTTGTATTTCCAGGAAGAATGCAGATTTCTCCTCCAATATTTTGATTATGTATTGCACATCTGGTGTCAGTCACCAGCATGTTATCAAAAGCAATCCTGAGGTAGGTGAACAAGTGTATCCTGGCTATTCTAGCTGCAACTTGGGAGAGAAAACAAGACAAATTATTTATCTGTCATTTCACATTTTCTATGGCTACATTATCTGCTCTAAGGCAAGCAACAAAGTCCAAACCATTACAGAAGAAAAGATGTCTTGTCATCAATCACTGCGACATTTGAGATAACAAAAGCAAGTGCAGAAATCATAGGGCTTTAATCATTTCCCGGTAGACAAGAGGTGTTTTAAAATGCCCACTCACTTAAAGATCCTCAGCTGGTTACAATACTGAACACAAAGCACCCTAATAGTTTCAATTTAAAGAAAAGGCACTAAGCTTAACACTGTGGCAGCCAAGAACCCATGAGACGCTACTTCCATTCCACAACTGACACACATTCTGGTGCCAAATATTGCACTGGCTGGTGTGACAAAAGTATCTTTTTTGATAGAATTTCTTGATAGGGAGGTAAAATGCAAGAGCTAGAATTGTGGTCTAGCAATATTTTTTCTTCTTTGTCCTTTATATCTACACCTCTAAATGACCATGAAAATTTCTAATTAGTTTGCCTTAAATAGAATTAACACACCAAAGGAAAACAATAGTATATTTTCCCAGTATTCAAGGATTATAATGTCTAGCATTTCCATGGGATGGACTGATGTGATACAGGAGACACGCTTTTTCCAAAAGTTACTGTGAAACTAAATTGACATGAATCCAGAGGAGGTTTTTTTTTTTTGCCAGAGCAAAAGGAGTTTTCACATGAAAACTAATCTGAAACTGAACTGTAAATATTTATTCCTATACCATACGGAACTGTAGCAAAAGAGTACTCAAACTGAAATGTACAAAAATGTATCAAAATGCATCCTTAACATTTATTTATATAGATTTGGATGAGTATTGAGACTAAAGAAGACTAAAGGATCAATATCTCACGTTGCTCATGAAATATATTTTGCCCCTTATGATGAGAGGGAAGTTTCATTATTATCTCACTTTCAATAGAGGGGCTTCCAATAATTGATTCCTTACCATTTTAAAATATTAAAGGAGAGATGGGAGAAAGATTGGTCATTTTCTTCTACCACAGATATGGTTCACATCCTTTCTTAGTCTTATAGAAGCAACTGTGAAACCACTTGGATCACAAATTCTCTTTCAAAGACAATACACCTACCATTACTTTTCTAAGAAAATATTCTAACTTCTAGGATCTGAATGTCATCACAGCTTCTATCACAAAGCCTTCAGGAAGTACATGAATAGTAGTGCGGGTGTTTTTTCCAGTATGAGGATTTCAAATATCTGTAGAGTACTTTCCTTAACATTAATATAATTTGAATAGAATATATAGATTGTAGAAACATATTACAGTTTGAGCTTAGACAGCTAAGAAAGTGCTTTTCCTTAAGAAGATTTAAATAACTTATGAGCTTTTTCACAGAAAAATTGGCATTTCATATTTTGTGTAAAGTTAACCCAATTTCCAGGAATTTTAAGGAACTTTGTCTCATGCTTCACTACGCACCTTTGTTATGATAGTAGCAATCTAGCACATGATACGTAATATTTTCTAGCTTAAGTGATGTGATTTAGGAAAACATATGCAAAATAGTCTTTACAAATCAATTATACAGGAGTATAATACCAATTTTGCAATATTAATAAGGGTCCTAAGAGACAGCTCAGTTAATTTTGGTCCAAATATAGTAAATTTATCCTCATGTATTATACATTGCTTAAATTTGTGTAATATAAATAATACATAGTGGCTAATAAATTATTTATAAGAAATAAACATAATTTCCTTTTCTTTTGTAGTTTTAAGCCACATTGTTATTCATGTACTTTAGTTATGCCAATTAGCTATGCTTGCTAAGTGTAATAATATGTGCAAAATGCAAAAATTATTTCAAGCAATCTTTAAGATCTGTCAGACATATTTCAAACCACAAAAATGTTTTATTTAATAAAAACAATTATGTATTTCTATGTTTTTCAAGCTCTATGTTCTCCAATTCTGTGTTCACCTCTAGTGTCTTCACATTCCAATTAAAGTAGATATATACATACACACATGCATATACATACATACAGAATCAACCAAGTAAGAAACCTCATCTCAACATGATGAAATGGAGGAGATACAAAAATATTTTAAACTATGTTTGACAAAGAATTTTGTTTTAAGATCCTCTGTTTGTCAGAGCAGTGAATAAAGTACTCATGTATGGATGAATGTCCTGAAATTTTTTTTTGTTCTGGTTTAAATGCCAGTGAGTTACTTTTAAATGGTATATTTTTAAGTTGGGCTTCTGCCTGTGGAGAAAAATAAGGTGTCTGGAAGAGTTTGTACACGTTAAGACTTTTGTACAAAAAGGCTTGGAATGTTATCCATCCCTGCATATTTGCTCTACTTTTGCTTTTCTCTAGATTTATTGAAACTCTATGAGTATATCTAGTATTTGGATTGATTATCATCATAATTTCTATATAGAAAAAATTAATTTGGAATATTTTATTTATAGATTAAGCTTACAGTAGAAAAATTTAAAAAAACCCCACAGTTATTTGAGCAAGTTGCTAAAATAGGTAACATGAAAAAAAAGGGTATGCCTTTAATATTACCAATGATTTTCAGCACTTTACCCTCATATTTGGTTTGAGCTTTCTGCAGCTCCTGCTGGGGAATTTGCAGTTCGTAGCCAAATCTTAATTTTACTGATACTCCCAGGTACATCTTTATCATTTTTCAATATGGCATTCACATTGAGCATGCAGAAAAGTAGCAGAAAAGTAACAGAAAAAAGGGTAAAACAAAAATAAGCATAACATGAAGAAAACATCTCCATAAAAGAGTGAGAATATTTGAGGAGGCATAATACCTGCCTTTATGAAAAGCTTTCTAATGAAAAAAAGAGAAAACTTGATTATTATGCAATAGAAATTTCATGAGAAATATATGACCCATCTTGCCATATTATTCATTAAAAATGATAGTTTAATTTGTCCTTTAGAAGTATCAAAAAAGTTCCCTATTTACACATGCAGAGTTTTAACCGTTATACCAAATCATTTCATTTGCCCCATACCAGATGTTGTTTAGCTTGCTATTATTAGACCTAACACTGTCAAGCTTAAATCATTTAAAATCACCAGCTTAACATTCTTCTTAGTAACAGGAAAAAAAAAAAAAAAAAAAGAAAACAGGAACAGATGTTCAATACAGGTCCCATTTGCCCTCAGCCTATTTTTGCCTACAGCCTCCTTTTGCATGTCTTCCTTAAAAAGAGCAAAAATATGGTCAGAACATCAGTCTTCATTGACATCAGCTGTTTTTTAGTTTAACCTCATTACAGTAGTAGTTCAAAAGGTGCTTCCTTCTCCAGCCTGCAATGTGACAACTGGACAAGCTGTATTATGCTCTCCAAATCTAGACCTATAAATCTTACACTTTCAAATTCCAACAAGATTTCTTTCAGCACTGTAAGACAGTTACAGTATAACTCACAAGACTGAAATGCTAATGCATGCAATATATATGCAGGAAACAACTGGGGTAGCTGGCTCCACTGTCATGAGTTATGTTTCACAGAACAGCAAGGGAAAAGGACATTGTTGTTAGAGGTAATACGATGTGGCATGGAATAAGAAACGTGTTAGAGGATTAAGTCTAATTTTAACTGCTATTTGAAGCCTGGCTGTGACAGCCATCAGTCTTAAAAATCTGAGAAAGATTTTTTTTTAATTATTTATAATGATAGTGATTTAGTGGTAGATATATCTGATTGACAACTTTTTATTTGAACTATTTTTGAAAGTAGAAAGTCTTTTTCTGTTTTAATGGCAGTAATTGTAGAAATAGAGCTGTAGTTTTTCTTAGAAAATGTTAGAAATAGAGTACTTGAAAAAGCTGAATGTGTAAAAGAGTGAAATTATTCTCATAGCATTTGGGGTAAATTGCAAGGCACATTGTGTCTGGAATTATACATATATGAGAAATGATGGTGCAAGGAGACCTTTGGGTTGTTAGGGTATGGAGACAGGTTATGCCTATTTTCTGAAGATAGGTGACAGAATGGAACCTAAGAAATTACTGAACATGGGATGAGGTATTTCTGGACAAAACAAATGAGAGTGAGAAGCTCAAAAAACAGTTTTAAATATAAGAATAATACCTTAAGGGTGAAGCATGGCTGGATTGCTGAGATTACAGTTATCAAATATTACACAAATATAATTAGAGGAGTTCATTTTCAATTCACACAGCACCCAAGTAAACATATCAGAAATACCATCTATAGGTGAAATGTGTAGGTAACTTTATCAGAAATAGCAAATTTGGATACAGAAGGAACAAGACAGTAACCAATAGGAAGCAAGTATTATGTTTTGTGTTTTATTATCTGGGAGAAGATAAGGACAAAGAAACAGAGAGACAGTAGTGAATGGGAAAGAGCATGGAAACATGGAGATGAGTGAGGTTAAAAGGGACTGTTTGAATGTTGGGTTAAGTTTGATGGTAGTCGGTATACTTGCATGGCTGAGCTCTACACCTGAACACTGCAAACTTCCATACCTCCTGTTGAGATCTATTCCTAAAAGGGTTGTGTGTATGTGTACATGTGTACAACCACCAGCAGACTACAGACTAGCTAAACAGAAGAAACAAGATTATTCTGTCCTGCAGCTCATGTGAATGCTGATTCTGCATGTATGGATGTTGATGAAGGCATAGTTCTCTGTCCATGTTGGTCTGTGTGGCTGCTGTTGGTCTGTGATATGTATCTGTGTATGTTAATTTGTGCTTGGCCTCATTGCTAATCAGACCTAGAGACTGATGACTACAGTAGCTGTGGTAGCTGAGGTTAGATAAACACTTCCTGGAGTAAGCCCTCCTAAATCTGCTGTAGATTTCAGGAATAAAACTTCCCTGAAACTCAAAGATTCCCAGCTGTGGCTTCCCTTAGAAACTGTGAACATTTTTTTGTTTGTTTTTGTTTTGTTTCATTTTTAATTATAAAAAGGTCCAGAGTAATGTCTTCTTATTCCTTGAAAACTGAAGCTCAGTGTCATCTTAAAAAGGAAATGCCTAATGTTGAGTGGATGTAAATAAGACTTTTCCTAATTTTTTCAGCAGCTTCTCCACCTAATCTCATACGGAACATCTCTAAGTTTCAATGACTCAGTCTGCATGAAAAAAGTTCTGTATGTTTCTTTCTTAAGGCATCTTCTGATACGTAGAAGTTGATACGTATGCTCAACCTATGCTATCATTTGGTAATTCGATCCTGTTCAAAATATCAGTTTAAAGGAAATTTGGCTTTCATGTGAGAAATCCTCAGTTACTTCACTTTTCCTGTCAAACAAAGTAAAAGATATTGTGTTGGAGTCATGTTTTCAGGTTTTAAATATTGGTGTTTCATCTCAATAGCTGAGCAATGCCTACCTTGTGTTCTCTATTGGCAATCTTGTGTGTGGGTAGCATAAAAACAAAATGGAAAAAATCAAAATCTTTTAGAAAAGAGAAGTGAATACAATTATAACTAATATAATCCTTAAATAAAGTATTTTAAAGTTCCTTCCAATATCATGCAACCAGGGAATTACAGCGAAAGGCCTTTAGCTGGAGAAGTCCTTGTAAAGTCCGTTGAATGAGCCAGGCTTATCTAGCACAGCTAGAAAAAGATGCACCATGCAATGTTTCATTAACATGGAGAAAGTTTTTAGGAATAGGGTTTCTTTAAGATTTCATGTATTTGTATTTCTGTTTTCTCCTTTTGCAAAAACTCGGCTTATTTAGAACATGCTCTACAGCAATAAACACAAGAATGTATCTTTTCAATGTTATTGGAGGAACTAAATTGACCTTGCATAGGATTACTTGCACACTCAGCTGTCTTTCAGAATCAGGATTCACAATAACATAAGAATGGGAACTGTGAAAATTTGTACTTTGACATTTTATTTTAATTTTTTTTCTATTTTTAAGAGTGGAATAGAATTGCTGTAATTAAATGAGGGCCTGCTTTTCATGGGATTCTCAAACAGCTTTGTATTTTTTAATTATATGAATTCTCAAACAGCTTTGTATTTTTTAATTATATGAATCTAAAATACCTGCTAGAATTGGTAGATAGAAGTCAAAATACATATTCTTTCTATATGTATAGTAAGACAACAGACTTAATGTGAACAGTAGGCAATGACGAAGACAGGTCTGTGTTGTATTTCTCCCATAATACAAATTACCAATGTCTTGCTAGAGAGGGCAAGGTCTAATATTTGGATTTGTTTTGGCAAACACAGTTTCATTTTGACATTTCACATCCTGAATAAATGCTATGACATTAACATGTTTAATTAACAGTTTTAATGCTGGATTAACTGTCATTAACAGTTTTGAATATAATCGCTACATTTTATGAAGGAAACACCTCACATATTGAGCACAGAAATAGTTTGTGTTTATACATTTCATCTGGAAATAGCATCTATTTGAAGCAAGAAAGAATGGTGCTTTGGACATGAGGAAAAAATCCTTAAGACTCTTAATGGACCTAAGGGTCTGTTAAGACCCATCCTATTCCCCGTGTCCATTGATTTATTTATGTATTTCAGAAGGCTGAGACTGCGATACCTATATTTTATATACTGAAATTGAGGCTACCCATTAAGGAAGATTTTTTAAAAGAAGCAAAGTATAAAGGTGAATCTCAAATACTCAGCACTCCAGTGCAGGCATAGGCTGTTGATCAACGATGTTTAAACTGAAGTACCTAAAATTCACAAACTATACATTAAATACCTTTTGTGAAAAGTCTAGAAGAATAATAATATGACAGGATGAAAAGGGAAGGTAAACACATTAGGAAGAAGTCTCAAAAACTACCTCTTGCTACCTGTCAATCACAACCGTCACAAATTGTGCAACAGAACACCCTGCAATAACAAACTTTTTCAGAGTTCAGTTTTCTCTTAAAAAACTCTAATCCACTCAGACATCTACATTACAGACCATAGTCTACATAAAAGAATTATGAGGATGAAAGACAAAACTTGAGAGAAGGATGAAATAGTGTGTTTCTTAGAGGTTATGCCTGACATAAGTCTTCTTTTACAAGGTTTTGTTGCCACTCTACAGTTCTAACTGTAACTAGCCCTCTTCTTCTTCTCAGCATGCCCTTAGGTATCTTTGTGTCTAGTTACACGTGCGAGTCTCTTTCTCTCTCTTTGTCATCTTTTTCATGCAAGTCAATGCTCACAGAAGCTTCAAAAATAGCCATCCTCCCCAGCCTGTTCAGGATGGGAGCATGTACAAAGGGGATGGAGGGAGATTACTATGACCTCAGTAAGGCTTCTTCATTTAAGAGACTCAGAGGAGTAGGAGCAAGGGGGAAACAGGATGTATCTGAGATAGGGGGTCTCTTTTTACTTCCCTAGGATATTGAAAAAATGCCCCAAATTTTTTAAAAAATGGTAGCACAGCCAGGGTCCCTTAATGGAGTGAAGATTTTGAGACCCACAGAGTCTGAAGTTGATATTTTATTCGTGTTAATCAGAAACAGAGTACTGTGTTATTGTATTTAGAAAATCAGGATAATTTGAAATGCTATGTCTTTCCTGGTGCCTTGAAATGAAATATCCATGCTTGGGAAACAGAGATGATGATGCCCATAAAAGAAAAAATGGTTTTGGGGGAGATGTAACCTAAGTGCAGCACAAAGCAAAAAAAAAGAAAATGAATTGCAGAAAGCCTTTGGTCATCTGTGTGGGTGTACAGCATAAGTTGCCTGTTTTTACAGCAGTCATTGAGAATTTTAGAAGCAGTCAGTCAAGTAAACTTCCTAGAGGCAGCTTTAGTGTCTCATAAATCCTAAAGAACCTGAAAGACCATTATTATTTCTAAGGTGCTTCAGACTCTTGGGATTTATTTTTTTTTAGAGAAGCTGAAACATTTTGATTCTGTATTTCTGTTGTTCCCTGTATCTTTCATGTTTTCAAAAGATAGATATTATTTTATAGTACTTTTTTTTTCTCTGTGGAAAGTAAAAGCCTGGTGTTGGTGGTCTGGCTTAATATAACTATTTCTTCTAAAACAGCCTTTCTATATGACCACATTATGGACTTAGACTAATTGCATTTCAATTTCCTACTGATAAAATGAGCAAAATATTGCATGTGGGTTTTTTTTCCCTCTCTCTTTTATTAAGAATAAACGATTTTACATCATTGTATTTTATACTTACCTTAATGACAATTTGAAACATTATTTTCAATTTTCATTTTTTATAATAAAACCAGTATGAAAATAGGTTTTTCATGACCTGACTCTTGTTTCAGAAAATTCAGCTGGTATGCAGCTATTTTTTCAAGTAAGAAGAGATTTAAACTTCTGTAGGTCTCATTTCAATGCAAAACTTTATGTTTGTTTGCCCGATCCTGTTGAAAACTTTCATTTTTTTGCAATTACACAACTTTTCAGATAAAATTACCAAGCAAGAAATGCCTTTTTCATCTTGGGAGACCTTTTATGACAAACCTCAGGAGAAAGCTCGTAACTACAAGTATTGCATTCATCTGACAGGTAGGAGGACAGACAATTGAAGGTGAAGTCACTGAAATTTTTAGCACAAACATATGAATTAAATATTACAAGGACAAGAAATGTTAGAAGAGGCTTGTGAAGAAAAAGAACGTAATTTTGCTTCTTCATTAAATTACAAGTATAAAAACTTCAAAGATTTCATATTGGGTTTTGTAGCTAGATACATTATCTTAAATTCTGCATCTGTTGTTTAAAACTTGAATTTTTTCCCTGTATACATTATATGCTTTTACACTTTTCAGTGTTATTTTCTAGAGACTTTGACTTACTGCCCAAAATTTACAGTCTACTCTGGCTCATCATAAACAGGGAACCACATTGCTGAATTACCTTATTTGAAGCTGGGCCAAGCTCATATAAAAGATTCGCAAAACCAATTAAAACTTTTATCAAACACTTGATTTTTTCCTCCTGTTATACTTCAGTATAACATCCCCACACATATTTTTGTAGGCAAGTAAGACTGTAAGCCATACTGGTAATTTATCTCATTGACTCTCCCCATGTCTAGCACTACCAGGAACAGTTTATGCTGGGTTAAATTGCTCCTTATCACCTCTGACTGCTTTACTTTCTTATATTGCTATAATTATGGAATATTCCAACATTTGTTCACTGAAATAATCAGCATTTGGAGACAAATCCTTTTCCTTTCTATTTTCTAGTATAACTGAAGGGTATACAAATGTCTGTTGAGGACATCTCCAAACTAGTCACTTTTGCTGCCATGCCAGTATTACCTAACAGAGATTTGGGCATAATAAGAACAAAAACTACTTCCCCAGATTGTACAAAAATATGCTTAAGTTAAAATTAATTTTCTGTCATGTATACCAGTTTGTTATATCACTATTTTCCCCATATCAAGTCTCTGCTAATTCAGGGACTTCTGCAACATGGTCTGTGTTTTAGCATCCCTTTTTACTTTTCCAGAATCCTGTTCTTACATCACCTCTGATCCTTTTCTCAGGAAAGGCAGGCATATTTGCTCAAGGAGGGAATGAGCCCCGTCAGTTGACCTGCGATGACCTCAGCCTTGTCATGGCCAGCTTCAGCCATGCAATGCTGACCAGACCCTGTGTAGGCCAACCACAATCACATGATGGTTGTTGTGGCAGAAGTTCAGATCTCCTACCCAAAGAGGCTTAATGTGAACATGTTTGACCACAGAAGACACCTTAAAGACAATTTAGTTCCAAAATTCCTGCATTGGACAGGAACATCTTCCAGTAGACCAGAGCCCAATTCAACTTGGCCTTAAGTGCTTCCAGGGACAGGGTATCCACAACTACTCTGGACAGCCTGTTCCAAGGCCTAAACCTAAACCTCTTTGGGTTTAAAGCCATTCCCCCTTGTCCTACATGCTCTTGTAAACAGTTTCTCTTCATCTTTCTTGTAGACTCCTTTCAGGTACTGAAAGGCCACAATTAGGGTACCAAGAAACCTTCTCTTTTCCAGCCTGAACGTTCTTCCTCTGGACTTGCTCCAACAGATCAATGTCCTTCCTGTTCTGGGTACCACAGACCTGGATGCAGCACTGCAGAGGATCTGTAGTCAGGGAGAGTTTATCCACTTAAAATTGGGATGACTCCCAATGTGACTTCTTGAGTTTCAGAGCCGTCACCTCTTTGGATCAGAGATTACATTTTCTGGGTTACCCTTTCTAAAATGTTGAGGAGACTTGTGTGAGTTTTGTAGGACCAATTCCATATGACATCACAAATCAGTGTTTAAATAGATAATTGATTTATTTGGTTAACTGATTTATAAAATAATTCTCATCTGAATACACAGTTGTCTAGGTTTGGATAGACAGGTATCTGCCAAGGAAGATTGGAGTCTCCCTTGG
>VWZU01000755.1:2988155-3016831 GCA_013397095.1 Sterrhoptilus dennistouni
GTCAAGTACTCTTAAGTATCCAGCACTTAGTCTCCTTGGTAAAATGGGGAAAAGATCTTATGGGGAAAAATTCTTTAAAGTAAAAAAGGGACAAACCTAACCCCCAACAACAGTTTATCTGAGTTTTATAAGCCTCTGAGAAACCATCCTCTGTGTGTTATATTATCTTGTGAACTATATAACCTCAGCCTTATAATTTTTCCACGTAAGTTTCTATTATTAGAAGCACTTACTGAGAGCTGCTTCAGTGACATCCTTTCTCACTTTTCCTCCAATTTTCATAGAATCATAGAATATTCTGAGTTGGAAGGGACCCATTAGATTCAGCAAATTTCTCCTGGTTCTGAACAGGGCAGCCCCAAGTCACACCCTGTCCCTGGGACTGTTGTCCAAATGCTTCTTGAGCTCTGTCAGGCTTGGTGCTGTGACCACTTCCCTGGAGAGCCTGTTCTAGTGCCCAACCACCCTCTTGGGTGAAGAACCTTTCTCTATTATCCAACTTAAATCTCTCCTGATACAGCTTCATACTATTTCATCGGATCCTATCACTGGCCACCAAAAAGATCAGTGTCTCCCCCTCCACTTCCCCTCATGAGAAAATTGAAGCCTGTGATGAGATCTTGCCTCAGTCTCCTCCAGGCTGAACAGACCAAGTGAACTCAGCCACTCCTCATGGGGCTTCCCCTCTAGACTCTTCTCTGCCTTCACAGCTGTCTTTTAGATGCTCTCTAATAGTTTTATGTCTTTTTTATAATGCATTGCCCAAACTTCACACAATATTCACAATGAGGCTGCACCAGTGCAGAGCAGTGTGGAACAATCACCTTCCTTGACCAGCTGGCGATTCATTAATGAATAATTTTTATTTAGAAAAAAACCTGCAAGGCAGCATGCTGAAATGTTATCCCTCCAAGGAAGGAACTTGCTCTTGCAGCAGTGACCTCCTGCAATAAAAGAGTGGCTTGATACAATAGACTGCATAGGAAGTAATTTGCTATTATACATACAGTGTCCAGAACTGTAGGATTTGAGAAAACTAAAAGTTACACCTGTAGAGTATTATTCATAGACTTCAGGTTGAGAATTTAAGTAAATAAAGAAATAGGTTAAGCCTATATCCAGAAAGTCTTCAGGCTAAATGTGTTGGGAAAAAACTGTACACATCTCCACTTCCAGCTTACCTGGACCCAAGCCTGGGAGCAAATAAACAGTTGTGGACAATTTTCGGACTGGAACTCTCTGAAGGGAAGCAAGGAGTTGAATCCAACTGACAGTATAGAAAATATAACCTGATGGTCACAAAAGAAGTCCAAGATGAAGGAAATAGAACATACTTTGCTTGATAAACCATACAGTGATGAAGTCTCAGAAAAAACATCCAGCTAGTCCCTATTTTCTCTAAGGAGAGAGATAGAAAATATGTAGATCTAATTACATCTTGACACCAGGATACCTAGGAAGCTCTAAAAACATCCTTGTAACTATTACCACATGTCCAAACATGTATGTATGAACAGACCGTACTAGGGCAGTATTATCATAGCTTTTCAGAGTCTTATGAACAATTTTAGTTACTAACTGAGGAAAATATAAAATAACTATTTTCAGTAAAGCAAATAAAGCAAACTTTGAAAAATAATGTACATGACGCCCTCTGTATATTTAGGTTTTGTGGTGTAAGTGGATTATTATATGACTGTTTAATAATTTTTAAAATAATGAGATCATTTTTCTAAATAATATATCATCGTTTAGGACACATGTTTCACACTGTAGTATGGTGCATTTATAGTGAAGCATTATTAACCACATTTTTTGCATAATCCCATTACTTCATGTTAAGTGACTGGCAAGACTTAGATTTTTCTTACATCTTCCTGATTACAAATGCATGGATGTTCTGCAGGCATTATGCTCTTTCAGTTTCTTTTTTGTATGCTTCCTACTGTGCCATATGAGTTTCACACACCATTACTCAATTAAAGGCTGGCACAAAAAAATTATTATATTTAGCCCTGAATCAGTTAGATGGAGCTTTGGAACCCATACATAAATGTCTGTGAAATTCATGAACACAATGGAGGTTTTCTTCTTTAGCCAAAGATTATTTCTAAAAAGTTCAGAAAACCAGTAAACTCAGTTAATTATATGAACCAACAGTATGCAGTAGTTGTCTCTAGTAAAGTGAATCTGACATTGAGTTTCCTGAGATTTAAAAAAAAAAAAAGTCAGCAAAGGAAACTGTTTTTCTGAAAAAAGGCAGCCACAGAGAAATCCAAAAACTGTAGCAGCAAAATCACTTTATTACAGCAGATTGGTGATCTAAATACCATATAGGAGTTATCTCCCATTTTCTGCAGTGCTGTCACAGATGTCGAGGACACGAGAAAAATGAGGATGAGAACATTTTATCCTGCAGTTAAAAGCAAAGCATTCAGATGAGGAATTTCTCCTCATGTTAGTCACTGTACATTTTCATATTCATAGATGAGATTTAAATCAACACAGATTAGGAAAACTATGACTGAAAAAACCCTTATAAAACTTGTTGGGTTTTTTTCATGAGAATAAGTTAATTTTTTATTAGCCTCATTCAAGCATAATTACTGTATGTCTGAAAGAAACATACGTGAGTTTTTAGTGACATATTCATGCAAGAAATTAACAGTATGAGATAAGTGGGTTTCTGAGTAAAAAGAAAGCTATCAAATAAAGGAAACCTCTTCTAAAAAGGAAAATATTAAATTGTTCTTTCTAGCTTTTTCAGTTTAAAATAAGCAATTAAGCTTTGCATGTTGTGAAACTACAAATCAAACTACACCAGCAGGGGAGTGAAACTTGGAGGCGTAAACATGGGAAGGAAGATAAGATTTCAGCTGTGATTTCAAATTAAATTAAAAAGAGAAGTAGAGGTATGTTGTTTCAGATGCCAAAAAAAGCTGAAGAGAATCTTTTTGTACCAGATTGTGAAGAAAGCAAGGGAGGCCAAAACTCAATGAGTAAGGGATAAAAGAATGAGGAGAAGCTAAGTATTATGAAATATTTGCAAGACAGCAAGTATCAGTAAGATAGCAAGATTTTGTATGTTTTTTTCTTCAAAAATGCCATTTTGAAGGCTTAAAAAATAAAATAATAAAAAATATTTTTAAAAAGCTGAGAAAATACCCAAAACATACATCAGTTAAAAAAAGGGCAACATACCAAATAGTAGCATGACATATTTTTATATTATTTTTCAATTTAAATGCATAATAATTCCTTTAGGGTCATAAAATTGTTAGCTGGCAAAATATGCCAAAGTACATAGAAAAAACAACATCTCATGTGAACAGAAATTCATATTGGATAGACACTAATGTCATATCTCTGATCAAAGACACATGCAAAACATATGTTCTGCATAAGTAGTCTTCTCCCTATACCAGCCTTGGTATATTATCTTTCCTTTTAGATAATTTCCCATTGGCCTTTCCCTGACAGAACTCTGGTCTTGAACCAAGCATTTATTTCCAAAATAGTTTTGATTTACGTGGGTATTCTCTTAAACATGGCTAACAAAGCAGAAAGTTGATTTTTACATTACCTCAGCAGTGCTGTCTCTTTCCTCTCTAGGATCAGTGCTGATTTAGCTGTCTATAGCTGGATCAGTTACTGCCAGTAAAATTAAGTTCCTGAGTGTCATGCTAACTACTGTAAAATATGGTAATTTTTCCTCCAGTGCTTTTTTTCTTCTAAAGCTATGCCATTAGCAGTGCCACTTGTGAGGGTAAAATGGTGTGCTGATGGCTTATATATGAATATTCAAGGAGCCCTGAAGTAACAGTCATGGGACTAGCAGAAGTGTTTACTATGTCTGTTATGGAGGCAGATACCTACTTGGCTCCCAGCTCTTATCTGGGTTCAGAAAGAAAGCATGTACACCAAAAAATTTTAAATACTTTTCTCTGGATTTCTTCCCTTCTCCTCCCTCACCCAGTTTTAGTATTTCCTAGGCTCCTTATCATAGTCAATATACCAATTTTATTTTCCAATTATGTGCCATTTTATTAGGAAAGATAATATTAATTCTTAATTTGCCTTTGCAGTCTGGAGCAATACTGTTTCTCAACAAAACCTTGTTTTTAAGGACATTTTAGTATAAATACAGAATGGTAGTTGACTTCATTACATTGAAAAGAACTTCATCCCAAAAGAGAGGAAACAAAGTAGAAAATAGAAGAAGATAGCATATGTATAGAAATGAGTCTATGTCTTTCCTGTTAATTGAGGTCTAATTATGAGAACTTAATAAGAGAAACCAAAATACTATTTTAATTTGGATAAGGAAGAGATTTCACATTTGTTGGTGAGGTTTTTTGTCTTCCTGAGAAAACCTGAAAGAAGTGATAACAGATTTTAGACTGAAGAACAGCAAGTGCAGCTTGAATTTGTGGGCTGATTATTAGGCATATTTTGTTTAGAGGTGAGGAAAGAAATAAAATAAGTTCATCACACCGTTACAAGAATCTTCTTTGATGTAACCAGTTGAATTTATTTTCTCTTTCTGATAAACCTGATAACAAGACACCATCTTTACCATTGTATCTTGTAGTTTTTGCCCAAATTTTGCTCTTAACATTATTGATAAGCATGGATTTTTAGGAACAATGCATTTAGCCAACTCATGATACTGAACAACTGTTCTTAAGGACACTGTGAGGGGATATAAACTAGATGAGAAATTGACAGCAGTGTGAGTCCTGGAGGGGGTCAGGGAAGGCTTGAAATCTGCCTGGCAGCAATCTGTGAAATTTGTCAAATGAAAAGTATGTAATAATTAAACCTTGCATAACAAAATGAAAGTGTTATAGTTAAATCTAAAGAACTTGTGAAACACTTGAAGAGAGCAGGTACAAAATTACTGCCAATGACATGACCCTGTAAAAGTTTGTCATATTAAAGGACAAAAAACAGTGATGAATTAAAAGAAGTATCTTAAAAGTTTACAGGCAATGCGCAGTTCTTCTGTAAGTATGTTATTAGCCCTTCCAAAATGCCTGAACACCTCAAATCAGTGAGTGGCACTGTCTGTAGTATATCATATTTATCTTTGCCCTAGATAACACAAGAATATTCTCTTTCAAATTACTTTTGTTTTTACACTATAACATTGCTGATTAGTAATTGCTTGATTTAGTGATACTTGCCCATAAAATGAAAATTCTCAGAATGTTAACAATGAAGCAATGATAAAAATACTAAACCAACTACTCTACTAGCTACTGGTAGAATTATGTGTCTCTCTGTCTTATAGATGTTTATGGAATTAACATTGAAAACTCCAATGGTCACACACAGATTTTCTCACATTAACTTATTTCTTCTCTCTGTAAAAAAATCTCTTAACAATATTGGATTTGCTTCTATTGGCCTGTGATATCCATTGTTCGATGATGAATGTGCAGGAGCTTTGATTTTGACCATGGGAAATCCAAGTTATTCTGTGATTGCTGAAGCATCAAGAAACAACAATATTTCTTACACACCTTGCAGGTGGCTTAAAAGGAAATCCTACATCTAAAGACTAATTTTTAAAAACTATTGGTGTAGTATTTGCCACACACTCCAAAAGTATATTCATGAGTGCCTCACAGAGTAAGGAAACTTATAACTTTTTAAGAGAAATGAGGAGCTGAATCAATTTCCAGAAGGTAAAGAGGAACTGATATCCAGATTCAACATACTAAATTATAAATTCTTATAAATTCTGTAAAAAATATAACACTTTGTAGTAAGAACTGAAGGACAGATTCACTGAAATGAAGGAAGTCTCACTTAGGCTTAGCATATGCCAGATTTATAAAGGTAAGTATAAAGAAAGTTGAAAATACAACTGAAAATACAACTGAAACTTGAAAATATTTATAGAAATACCTGATTTCTAAATAGAACTCTTTTTTGCAGAGAAGGCATTGCAGTGTCTTCCTTGTGATTTCAGCAAGTGTCTTGCATGCAAGGGGTGGATTCAGATGGGTGGATATAAAGTTACTAAAAATCTAGTTCCACTATGGAGTAATGTTCTCGTGGTTGAAACTGTTTGAACAAACACCAGTTTAGAGGCTGTTTATATAAAAAAGGATAGCTCACCCTTTTTCTAAATTGGAGAAGAGAAATAGGTGTTATATTAGTCTAAAGAAAGTACTAAAATACCCAGATTAACGTTCTGAATAAGATAATATCACATTTCAAATATTTTAAGTATCTCTGCTGATTAAAATATGTAAGGTTGTTAAGACCCTGTTGGTATGGTTGGAACAGTTTCCTCCAGCGTCCCTGTATCATATGATATTTTTAAAAATGAATGAACCTCTCTGTCTTTAATATTTTAGGCATAAAACTTAAGTTTGGGAAGATCAAGTGATCATCTAGTTCAGCTCCCTGAACTAATCAGGATCAAATTTATTTATTAATTACTTGACTAAAAAATTATACCCTTTCACATCTCATTTCCTTACATTAACAACAGCAACAACAAGGTAATAAAAAGAGTAGTACGCACTTAAATGATTGTTAATTAATAAGAATGTAAGAATGGCCTGAATGGGTTACACTGAAGGCACACCTAGCCCCAAATAGTAATTCAACCAGAATCAATAAGCATATGTTTAATTAAAAGGAGATGTTCAAGGCCAGCCTGGATGGATCTCTGAGCAACCAGATCTAGTGAAAGATGTCCTTGCCCATGGCAGTGGGGTTTGAACTAGATGATCTTTAAGGTCCTTTCCAACCCAAACCATTCTGTGATTCTACAAAAAAGTAAGAATGTGGAAAATATACATGATCCACTTTAACTTTTTGCCAGAGCTCTACTAGCTTAAGTTCAGGATTTTCCATGTATATATAGTAAATAAATATATCTGCAACATCCTTCAGATACAAATTCTTTTCTTTTATTAAAAAAAAGTGGGTGTTTTTTTGAACCTGACTTTTATCAGTTTCATTTGTTATTGCTTAGTTTTTGTACATGAAGAGGAAGTAAACTATCTTTCCCTATAGATTTTTGCCAAGGCATTCATGATTTGCAAATTTTTAGCTTATTGTCCTTGGTTTTTCTCTTTACAGTTCATGGATCCCAGCTTATCTATCATTCCCAGTATGGAAGACATTCCATAACTTTAATCGTCATATTTTGTAAATGTTTGTAAAGCACTCAGTACTGCAGGCTTGATGGCTATTAAAAAAAAAATTAAAAAAAATATGAAGAAATAAATAATTCTGTCTTCAGGGCAGGATTTGAATAATCTTCAGTGAATAAGTCTGGGTACAGACTATTAAACAAGATGAAGACTAAAAGAGGGAAAACTGCTCATTAGCAAGAACTGTCTGCCTCTAGACTGAATGAAGCAGGGATTTGGAGGATAGAAAAAGTACATCCTCATGTCATAGACCTAAAAAACATAACTTGGCATTGACAAAAAGGGATGCAGGCAATTTGATTCCAGTACTTGTATGCTTCATTATAAGGTAAATGATAATCTGTAAACCCTTTTTCACTATATGTAAAAGAGTAAGTGAGAATAGAATGTTGCAGCTTTGATATAAATAGAAATGCAGATGACCAATGAATTTCACCTGATGGTATTGAAGAACAATTGCCCTTTATAACAAACCTCCAGAGAGTGATATATGTTTATCACAAATTATGTTATTATTTAGAGGATGGCAAGATTTTTTTTTTACACTGACAATTCTCCTTTTGTTCCTGTTTCTCACCTCTTAACTTATGCCTTTCATTGTAAAAGGAGCAGATAGGGAGGCAGGAGAAAAGGATGAGGATGATATGCCTGCTTTTGGACAGAGAAGTGCCAGCAAATTTAAAGAACTGTCAGAGATATGTGTTAAAAGGTGTTTTCACTCCTCAAATGTAGGCACAGAGAGTATGAGTAAGTCTTCCGAAAGAAAAGTATGTTCCTAGGTGCTGAGGTGTCTTTTTCTGCCTCGGCTAGCCCTGACACCTCAACAGTAAAGGGGGCACGGCTCGGTAACAGGGTGAACCTCACCGACCCTGTGAGTTCTTGTCTTGCTTGAAGGAGTGAAACAACGACAGCAAGAAAAAAGAGGAGGCTGTTCTGGGTTAACTGCTGGCTTTATTCATCAGGGTATCTGCCCCAGCAGACACCCCTCAGCAGAAGCAGCAGGGGAAAAACGAGGGAAAAGAATCTTTTTGAACCCCCCAATGCAACACCTTTTATTGGGAGGAGGAACTCAGGGATGGGTCTAACTGGGGACAAATCAGGGGCCAACGGGGCATGGCTCTCTGGATAAATGACATACATAGTAACAAATTAATAACTCAGGTGGGAAGACAGCTGGAGTCTTGTCCAATCACTTGGGGTTTTTCATGGAACTTTCAAGACTTTTGGGAGAGACCCCAAAGTGACAGACAAGGGCCAGGGGCTGGATGACTTATGACTGACATATAACTGGGGTTGGGATGAAACCAATGAGGGCGGAACATGGGTGCATGGGGCAAACCATTATAACTTATAAAAATGAACTTAATACAAAGAACAAATACATACATAAAACTGATAAAACCAAACCCACACCACTACACTTAGGAGCCTTTTGGTAGTGAATAAGAAATTAAGCAATAACTGAAGGGCAGTTCTGTCTGCAGTTCCTAAGTTTCATAATACCAGCATTTTCAGGTAGATTTTCAAAATTGGGTGTCATGATTTAACTTTTACTTTCACATAAAATTTTTCCAGATTTTACAGACACGTATTGCCATTTTCATAATGAAATAGTATACAGTTTATACACACAGATTATATTTTAAAGACTTCTAGAAGAGAATAATCATAGCAATCCACTGTGCCTACAAATCACTTCAAAAAGGCCAAACCATATACTTCTTCCTTATTGAAAACATTAAATTTTTTCAAAGGCTTTTTTTTCGTTCAGTTGGGTTTGTGTTTGTGTTTTGGTTGGTTGGTGTTTTTTTTTTTTTTGTTTGTTTGGTTTTTTTTGTTTGTTTGTTTGTTTGTTTGTTTGTTTGTTTGGGTTTCAGCTTTTTCTTTGTTTGTTTGCTTGTTTTAATAACCAAAATAACTTGTCTGCAAATGGAGTTTTGTCTCATTCTTGTCGGGACTAAAATAGAATTTTTC
Organism: Sterrhoptilus dennistouni; assembly: GCA_013397095.1. Taxonomy (NCBI): domain Eukaryota; kingdom Metazoa; phylum Chordata; class Aves; order Passeriformes; family Zosteropidae; genus Sterrhoptilus; species Sterrhoptilus dennistouni. The sequence continues at coordinate 2,997,305 of VWZU01000755.1, forward strand.
TAATATTTCATTTCTTTGCATTTTTTACTGAGGCAGTTTTGTTCCTTTGTGCCTCTCTCCTTGAAGGAATAATGTTTTTCTCCAGAAGCTGCAGATCTAAATTCTCAACTTTGTGGAGTTATTTTGTGATTAAAATAAACAAGTATATTTTTTTTTGTGGTTGATTTGTTGGGTTCTATTTCTTCAGAAAAGAGATTGGAGACTTTTAGTCAGTTCTACTTTCTGACTCTTTAGGCAAACACTGTTTTTCTCTGGAAGTCCTATTACTTAAATTATTTTGAAGTAGGCATCTAGTAAAGACAGAGCATTCTGTACTCTACTATTAACCACATGTTTACTGCATGACATGTAAATATATCATACAAATGTGTTGATAAATAATAGCAGATACTACTAAAGGACAAACACATGTATACATATAATGTCTGCATCAACAATATGATGAATAATAACAGAAAATGACATTTTTTCTTTTCTAAAAATAACTATTAAAACCTTCATCTTTCTGTGTTTCATGAAGACAGCAAAAGCTGCATTTACAGCCAACCATGAAAATGAAAGTGTCATCTGTAGACTGAGTGCCTGAAAGTTGCCTGTGACTGAGGAGGATGTTGGGAAGTAAGCAGAAGCTATAGCATAATTTCAATTTAGCTGTTTTTTCTAAAATACTTTATAGTCTTGCTTCTAGATCTTCCTAGAAACCTAGATTTTCCTAACTACAATTCTGACATCTGAGTTCACTGAGTATTTAAAAACCAAAATAATATTTTTATTTCTGTTATTTTTTAAATTTTCTTCCAAACTGAAAATTGACCTATAATAACTGTCAGATGTGAGATCACAATGGCAAAGTAGAAATAGCATAAACAGTGGTAATCAAGCATAAATTATTTTTCAATTATTTCTTTACTTTTTTTCAAATTATTTTTTTACCTTTTTCCAAAAACTAGAAATACGGATGAAAATATATGTTTTGTGCAGGTTTCATTAAATGCAGTTTTCAAACTCTTTTCTATCATCCTTTATAAGCTCACTTTTTTGGCTACTATTCAACAATGCTTTCTATCAAATCAGTATTTTTCATAGTTCAGCTTTGTTTCCTTACTGAATGTGTAAAAGAAATGCCTGAATGCTATTCTTCTTCAACGGTTGCTGATTTATAAGGTATTCATGATCAGTGATGATAAGAGATGGCATATTTGAAAGTGAACAGGAACACGTCCATTCACCTGGAACAGAGACAAAAAACCCCTAGGACACAGTATCAAAATTATTGAAATATCGTCAATATTCACTTCAGTTGAATGTAAAAGGCTGAAATTTCTGTGCTGGGGAGATGTTACCAGAAGATCCTCAAACAAAATACGTTGCCTTATGCAGAGATGAGTTAGGTTTTGTTAGAATAATTTTAGCACCACAAATTTATAACCAAATTGTTGCACAATGTGTAGACAGCAAAATTGGAAAATATTGCCCTCAGTAGGACTGTGAAAATTCTTTATCATTCCTTATGCTATCCTGCATTCAACATGTAGTTATTGTGTGTAGTTACAGAAACCAAGGTATGGTCTCCACAAAAGTGCCAATGAGAAAAATCCATTCTTGCATGAAAAGATCACACTATTTTAATTACAAAAGGGGAGAAAAATGTAATTGAATATCCATTGTAAAAATACTTTTATTGCTGTTCTGATTTAAAATTCTCAAGCATTAATCATAATGTTTAAAGCCCCTGCTGTTTCTCTTTATTCAGTTTGACAGCCACCCTTTTGCATCTGCTCACAACTGTAAATGCACAAATAACAGATCAACTCCTTTTTTCCAATTATCAATGTTATTGTTTGAAAATGTGAAATTACTAGTTTTATTTTAAAAGTTAAAAACTGATGCAGTGTTACAAGGAGATATATAAATCCCATATCAGCCCTAAGGAAAGCATCCAGGAATCTGTGGGAGAGAGGACATTTGCTTTATCAATTCCAGCCATTACCCTGTTCTTTACATCTATGTTTTTGGTGGAGGGAGTGCATGCCAAGAATCTACAGAAAACATCTCTGTACATTTTCAGAATTCCCTGTGTCTATCAGAAGATCACAAGGCAATCCCACCATAGCAGTTATAATGATCTTTGATATGTCCCCTGTTTCCTAGCTAGTTCACAGTCCAGACACTATACACATTTGCAGGAATGTTATGGTACTGTGAAATATGCTAATACAAGTATTTTGAACATATTGGTTTACCTACTTTAAAGTAAAATTTAAGTAGAAGTGGTTTCTAGTGGATTTTCACTAGAAGTGGATTTTCAAGTATACAAAAATCATTTCAAATATACATTTATTATACAGATCTCAACAAAGAGAGGATCTTTCTAAATGTTATTGGGAAATTGAATAGACACTTTCCTTTGTATCACTAGTTTAAAATCTGTATATCTAGAAAGCATGCAAGGCCATAATCTCTAATTAGCAGCCCCTCCTACTGTTACTGGTTGAACTTATGTCACTCTAAGTATTCATTTTAGTGGCCTTTGTAATGTTCTCTGATTCTAATACCAAAGCAAATACTACAAGAAAAGAAAATGTATTATAAGATTATAATACATTTATAATAAATTGCGTATAATCTGAATCTTTTAATCCTTTTAAGTGACAGAATAGGAACATACAATATACAAGGTGCTCTTTCCATGAGAGAGTGGAAGTATTTGCAGCTGCATAAGAGCTTGGATTTTGATAGCAGCACAATAAAGTGAAATTTTAATTACTTTGAGAGGAAGAGACAACAGTTTTTCTGTGATCACAAAGAAAATAAGTTGAACCATAACACATTGAGCTTGTGACTTAGTGTACAACAACAACAAAAATATATAAAGAAGAGGCCAAAGATCTTATACCATTTTGTATCTTGTACTTTTCACGTTTTGCCTGATATGAAAGCTGAATCATGTGGCACATGAACTACTTAGAGATTTTATTCTGAGCGTATACAGTGACATTATGATCACATATATAAATCACATCCTTAAAGTTCAAATAATGATAACAAGTCTGAGAAATTGAGAAAGTAAAGTTCTTTTACACTGGATTTGCTCTGACAATTGTATTTGTATGTATCATGTTTAAAAGTGAATTTTTAAGAGGAAGCCTTATTGCACATATTTGGCATTTCTTTCACCTACTCTTTGTTTATGCAAACAACCTTCAGGACTGAAAAGAATTAAGATATTATGAATAAAAAAGACATCTTAAACTGTAGGAATGCAATCCCTATACCTTTAGCAGGTGTTTCCTTGTAGGGAAAGGGTCTCTTTTTACCTTTTGACATGTTAAGAAGTTAGCTGGAAAGTTCTTTGGATTTCTCTTTGCAATTGGCTTGGAGCCAGCTAAGAACTGTAGATTGGACCCTGGAAGTGTTACTCGAAGAATGTTGTTATTTCTCATTGGGCCTAAAGAGAGAGAACAAAGAACTCCATGCTTTTTGCTTTCGCTTCTCACATTGAGAGGTGCTGTAGAAGCAAGAGGTTTGTCTCTGTGCTGTACTTGGCTTTGTTGCTTCGTTTTTGTATTATTTTCTATCTTTATTAAAACCGTCTCTATTTTTCAAAGCACCCGTGATCAGCCTCTCTCATTTTTACAGCCACATGTCTGCAAGGCTGGCCCTTCGATATGTGGGTCTAACCCGCATTAAACAACTTCTAAAATTTTTTTTTCTGGTAAACAGAGTAATCTGAAAGGTTTAAATATCTAAACTCTGTTTAGTGAAACTATTCATGAAATTAAGTTTGGAAATGTCTCAGTGAAAGTTTGATGAAGCAGGTTTTGACAGGCAGTCTTCCTGCCGGAAGTGCAGACTCTCCTCTTCTATACATGGGAGGCAGGACTGCAGGAGTTTTCTACCCTGCCAAAATGCTTCGATGTAGACCACTGGTTCCAGGAAAATATGGGCCTAACCATTACTGGCACTTTGGTTAAAGACATTTCTAAAACATGAACATTTTCCTTAATATTCTTTGGTTTTAGGTAAAACATCATGACATTTAAAAACATTTTAAAAGATACAACTCATTGTCAAAACAGGCTGTGAATTTCCATTTTTGTTTTGTAAAAGTTCAGAGTTATTTGTTGCTTCGCGTATCTGTCTCTCAGGTCAGCCCAGCGGTCGGCTGGACCACCCTGCTAGCTCTGATACGCCCAACAGTACCTTTGCGTGGGTCTTGGCTCCACAGTGCCTTCGCCTTAGCTGTCACGGCCGTGGTTCGAAAGAGGGGACACTCTTAGGCTCAGGAAGAAGGTTTTATTCGGGAAACACAGGGGCAGTCCCTGGTTCCAGGCCTGCGCCTCTGGAGAGTGACCCAGGGCCTTGTTTGCAAGGAGATTTTGTTCCCCAGCAATCTCAGGGGTGGGCACCAGTTACAAGACCAATGAAACAAAGCAAGGTGGGCAAGGCCAAATGCAATACACAACATTAACGAATCAGGTAAATTGGGATGGGGTCTTGGGAGATCCACCAATCACTGTCCGACACCTCTCTGAGAAAGGTTTCGGCCTGGAAGATGATGGGTGGGGAGGGGAGATGCATTGAGATAAGGGAGAAAGACAATGGGATGGTCGAAACTCTGGGCAGAGGATTAGGTTGCCTTGGAAACTCTTATCAACTTCTGATAAGAACATTCCAAACCAAGAATTTTACCTGGCTGGGGTTAAAGTCCAAATCACATCAAACCTACAACTAACAAACCTATGAAACAATTTCAGCACCCCCACAGTTATTTATTTAAAAAGTTGGTCATGACTTCCTATATGTCTCACACTTTTCTGAAAAGGGAAAATATGTGGCACTATGAACAACCAACGATCCATGGAATTCTGATTTTAAAATTTGAATTGTAGTTCTCATCACTAAGGTCCACAGCCAAAAATTTAGTTAGCAAGAGGCTGTGTAGTACCTTAGTAGTCACTTTTTATAGTAATTGAATTAGTGATGACTAAATATTGTTTTTTGGGAGTTTTCAAATTAAGTTAGACTTTGTTACTATCACTCTATATGTCTTTTCCAGATAAACTAAAGTGAAATTTCATTTAAAAAAATATATTTTTTCTATAAGATTCACTGAAAAATCTCTGGCCATAAAATATGTTCGTTATTTGCACATCAGTTTGTCCTGGGTTGTAGTGTAGGATGTACACAAAGTATTTATTCTATATGAACTGTTAAACCAGGTGGGGCAGTGTTCTTCCCAGGCCCCCTGCCTTTGGGCTGTCTTCTGCTAATGGCCCATCACCACCTTGCCCATGACTCACAAGTAACTCCCTCCAGGGGTTATCTCTGTTTAATGGGCCATCAAGGACCCACTTCACAACTCATCATCCCATTGTGAGATGCTCTGCCCAGGGGGAGGAGCCAAGCATTCTCACCTGGATATAATCTGGGATTTGGGACAGTACAAGCAGCCCTTACCTACTGGATTCCCAGAGGAGCAGGGCTACCAGACCTTTCTACAGGATCACTGCTTCAGGAAGACCACCTCACCTGGACTGCTTCCACCACCCTGCTCAGGTTGTATTCTGACTCTGTCAGTGGTCTTTTGTATTACTGCATTTATTTTTATTTTATTTTATTTTGTTTTATTTTCTTTTACGTTTTTTCCTTTCTTCTTATTAAATTGTATTTCTGACTTGGAGCCTCTCACATGTTTTGTTTTCAAACCACAACACAGTTTTATTATTTAGGTAAAAGATTTTTGAAAAAAGTCTCTATGATTGAGCTTTTATTATTACAATCATGTTCATATTTCAAAGTAAAGCATGATTACATTACGAGAAAAACAATTTTTTAATCAACCCCCCCCAATTAAAAATAGTCCATCTAAACTTTTTAAGAATTGCTCTAGGAGATTAACTATTCTCAAGAAACCTTTATATCTGACTTTCCATCACAGAAATTCAAGCTTCAATTCCAATTCACACCTCCACCTTTGTCAAAGCTATTTATTAGGAATGATGTGGAGCTAATGTCTCTAAATGGGGCAATGTTTGATGCAAGACTATACTGGCGTCTCTTTGGCATAACAGATGTATTTTATCACTCTGGAACAATTTCTTCATTTTTAATTGATGCCTAAAAAAAGAAGGTGTCAGAATTCTCCATGCCCATAGCAGTTTCTAGTTATTTTGGTTTTATATTGAAAAAGTATTTATCAAACCACTTTTTTTTTTTTTCACTAAAGCTCACAGATTTAATTTCTGCTGATAGAATAATATTGTACATGTGCTGTACAGCCTACCTCCCCATGCTTCCCACTCTGAGTTTGCAGGTTTGGTTTCGATGTCTTTGTTCTTCTGGTCCTGAGTTTTTCAAGAACAAAACCTGCTAATCGAGCCAGATTGTCATAATTATGCAATAAGAACAAATCTGTACCAAAAATTAAGAAAAAGCCGCAAAATTTGCTCGAATTCATATGCCATTTGAACACGTGTTTGCAAGGCAGGAAAGCAGTTTGCTGTGTTGTTCCACAAGTTCTTTCTTTGTTACATTACAGTTTAAAATGCAGCAATTAAATATGAGTAATTTTCAGAGGCCTTTTTAAGAGATAAAATGTAATGTAAGATCTTATTATCAGTCCATCAACCAGAAAATTGACTTGATTGGCATGAGAGAAGCCAGTTTGTTGCTAATATAGGACTTTCTGCATCAAGTCTTTGACCTACTTTAGAATTTTTAAAGCTATTTCAACAGACATATTCAGTAGACAGAAGTTTAATTCCCATATTCTCTACAGCTTGTTTGATCAATAAACTGATGCAAATTACTCCTAACAAATTGCAAATAACTCCCAATAAATGATTCTTCTAAGCTTTCTCTGTATTATATCAAACAGCTTCTTATTTTCTTTTTCATTTACAATTCTTTCAAAATCCAATTTCTTTAATACTCAAAAGTCAAATTGATTTTTTATTAATTTACATTTCTTTGTTACTTGCATTTGGTACACTACATTAAATAGTCTACTTTCAATAATCTATAGTCTCCTAACCCTACTACAATATTGATCTTATGCAGTATTTCATTCTAGAAAATCTCACTTATCTGAGATTTGTATTTTCTCACACCAGTAGGTCTGTGGTCATACCTTGAAAGCTATATAGTTAATTGATTCACACAGAAAGTAGAACAGAATCTTAAAATAATCAGTATGATTTTTTAAAATTTATTTTATTCAGCATCTTTATATTTTAATTGATTCCCTAAATTACAGTTCTATACAGTTTCCTTTATGGTGTCATGGAGTGATACATACAATTAAAGTGAGAGTACACTGATAATGTAATAATAAATAGTACAACTATTGTGTATTCCAGCTTTCTAGGCAGCAACACTCTGTCCAAGATCAGAAAAAATTGTGATTGTCTAGCCTTGCTGTGTTACTGGTAATGTATGAATTTACATGGCCCCACTAAAGGAAAAAAGACTTTAGAGTTATCAAGGAATAAGGAATCTGCTTCATTGCTTGAGAGCATATTGTAATTTTTTTGGGCTCTACAGATAAGTTTTTCTGTTTGGAGGTGGGCTCATTCCTATTTGCCTTGTGAATAGAAATGCAACATTTGCTCAGAACACCAGTACCACTCTGTTAGAACTCCTTTAGAATGTCTCTGGCAATCACTAATATTCTCAGAGTGGACCAGACTGAGGATTGTAGCCTTGTATATATAATATATTGATTTATTGGAGAAACATATCTATTATTGAGCAGAAAATTTTAATTTTTAAAAAAACTAACTAGTTTAGGAAGATTCAGATCATATAAGAAGTACTCAGGAGTTTTCAAATAGCAGATTTGTGAAGTTCAGGTATACTTTTGTCTCATTATTTTAGTAGAATGTGTTTCTCCCAAATCACTATATTAGATTAGTAATGTAGTTTGTTGAGGACCTGTGGGGTTGCAGGATTTTATTTAAAAGTTTCATTGTTAGTTTAGTATAGTTTTAGGTACCCAAGATGGGCCTCCTGTCTTGGAATTCTTTCTTATCATAAGTTGATAAAGGTTTCTGTGCCGTCTCTGACTCTTTGCCCAGAGACTGTTCCCTATTGGTCCTTTCCCCATGATGATCCCTGTCCATCCTCTCCAATGTATCCTTCTTCCCTCTGTCCATCACTGGAGTCCTTGTCTCCAAGGTCCAGAACCTTCGAGGAGATTTGGCCAGCAGTTGGCAGAATCCCCAGAGACCCCTCCCCAATTTACTTTGATTTGTTAGTAGTTATGTAACCCAGTTGGCATTTGTTGCTTTGCTTTGTTTTATTGGTTAAGAGCTTGTATCCACCCCTTGAGCTTGTCCTGGACAAAACCCTCCCGCAGCCCAGGTCCGGGGTCTCTCCTGAGGCACCGGGCCTGAGGTGAGGGGTTCCCCTGTGTTCCCCAAATAAACCTTTGTTCCCTGAACCTCTGAGAGTCCCCTCTTTCATCTATACCACGGCTGTGACAGTGAAGGTCGAGGTGCTGCAGAGCCAAGAACCCACACATCGGTTCTGTTGAGGCCTATCAGAGCTACCGGGTGGTCCAGCCGAACATCGGGCTGACCAGAGAGAGATACGCACCCCAACAAGGAACATTTCAGCATCTATTACCCTTTAATCCTGAATTGTTCTGTTCCATGGTATGAGGGGAGTCTAATGTTACTTCAATCAAATTTTTTATTCTGTAACAAATCTGAGAATTGTGTAACTATTGAAGATTAATTTATACTCTACAATCCAAATATTATTATGAAGTTTAGAACCTCAACAGAATGAAATTAAGCCTTCCTTATTACTACTGAAAGTTAAATTAACTCCCAAGAGGTTTTCTCTCTCATTCAAAAATGCTTCCAGAAAGCTTATACAGATTCTGTAGTTGGAATGTAATTCTTTGGCAAGACTGTTTTCTTGACTTTTACTTCCACAGGCAAGAATGAAAATTCCCCTTTCTGCTAAGCATTCAATTTAGCTTAAAAAACTTTTGTCAAGGGTTTTTCTAATATAGAGACATAGTATTTAAACAAGTTAGGTTCTAAAACTTAGTGCATAAAACTATTCAATGCATTGTTACATTATTTTAGAGAAAACTTTGCAACAAAAGGCTTCATAACGCATACATTTTTATATTGTAGAAGTACATTTAGAAAACAAATGAAGATTAGCCTAAGAAATTACACTAACCAGAATGGCCTCCAGGACAGTTACTAAATCTAATCTAAGAACTGAAAAATCTTGAAATATCTTAACTAACCTCATAATAATTAAAACCCCAGACTTCTGAGGAAATTGCGAAATCAGGACTTCTGCCTCCAATTCTAGAATTTGTGTGCTGAAGAAAGCAGAACTAGGAAAGAACTTGTCTTTACAATTGCAGTGACAGAATTTAGATAGCTAGAAAGCTATATTCATTTATATTTCAATACTAGAGATGTTTAGGATCTTTCTAGAAACCAGAAATAATAGGAATTCAGTGAGTTTTATTTTGTTTTATGCTAGTGAATTGATGTTTAGAGAAATAGGGAAGAGAGGAATGAGGCATGTTTAAGTTTGTGTTGGAAAATATCAACTCCAGAAAAATGTGCAAAGTATCTTTCTAGGTATTGATGCAGTACCAGCAGTGCTCTGTGTATTTTAAAGTCACAACAAATCTCAAAACAGAGATATTTTTTCAAACTGGATGCTAGTCCAAGGCAAGCATGATGTACAGTAAATTATGGCATATTTTTGTCAGGATGTAGGAGAAACTATTGTTTAAATATCTCTGGTCTACATATTTTTCCTGTTTTATCTTACCAACCATAAAAGAGGATGGGAAGACAAACGTCTCATGGAAACATTCAGGAAACCACTTTTGTATGAAGAGGCCAGCAGAAAAGGCTTCACAAAGCCCACTAGCTCCAGGATCTTTATTTGCTTTCATAGTGTGTCTAGTCTATGTTTAAAGGCACTGAATTGCAGATCCTGGCATTCTTGAAAGCTTTTGCTGAAAAAAAAAAGCACTGTCATAATTGAAGGATGTGGCTTAAGCTCAATGAGTCATCTCAATTCTGTAAAGCATTACTATTAAATGTCTCATAAAAGTAATTATTCTATGTTATGCTCTTCAAGGTTCTGTCACTCTTGGTATTGATTGCTAAGAGCATACTTTGAGACAATGAATTATCCTCCAGGAGAAATATCAAGCAGAATACACAGAAGTGTTTAGGCAACAAAATGTCATCTACATGAGAAAATAATCCCATTCTTCAAACAGATTTGGGAGTTAATAGAACATATTGAGACAAAGGAATGAGTTTGCAGTTTCTTCTCTGTTATTTTAATAATTCTGCTGTTTGAATCTGCAATTAAAAAAAATAGTTTTCATAATATAACATTATATTGTAATGTTTATTCAATGTACAAAGATTTCAATTATAAAAGGTTGAAATGTAATCTGAAACTATCATTACCCTGGCTGTAAAAATATGTGACACTTAGTAAAAGATATTATGAAACTGCAAAGCATCATCAGATACATCTCTTTACAAAATGTCACTGAAATTTTAGGACCAGAACAATTTTTGCAAAGGAATCACATTCTTGTTTGTTCTGGAGGAAAAAGAAATAAGAATAATCAGGTCATTCTGTGGCAGTTGAGGGCTTCAGCAGTTGCTGAAATCATTCTTCAGAGTCTTATGCCAGTTGAAAAGTAGTTATGAATATGATTGTACCTCTGCAAGCCGTTACATAGATCTATTGCAAAACTAAAATACCTTGTTCCCAGATTTTCCTCCAACCCACTTAGCATCAGGAAACAAAGATAAGTTGTTTTTAATATATCTAATAAAACCTGGGTACAGAAATATAAGTCCTGGTTGACTACGTGCAGGTATGGTTACTTCCGAGCTGTTCCCACCGGCCAGCTCTGCTCCTCAGATAATCATATAAACGAGTTATTTGTAGGTCCAAATCTCAGACTGAGACATGGTCACGGCTGGAAAAAGGAGTGGACTCACACTTGGAGATCACAAAGGTTTTATTCAGGCCCGAAGCTCAGATGCAAGTGGTCCTTCTGGAGCTTACCTGCCCTTAAATACAGGAGGCATTACCCTTAGGAATGAAGGGGAGTGACTTAGGAACAGGGGGCATTGGCAGGACTATTTGGGAGCAAAAGGAGGAGTGGGGAACCTGAAACCTGGCTGAGTCACCAGCTCTTGTTAGAGCACTCAAGCCTTAGGGTGTGGCAGTGGGTATTATCAGGGAAGGATTACAATGAACTGGGAGTGGGCTATTGTAAGGGGGAAAACCACAGGGATTTGGGAAAGGGGGGTGGTCAGGATGAACCATTACAGAAATTTAATAACAAAAACATACAGAACTTTAGAAAACTCAAAATGCACATTGCAACACGCAGGCATACGTATTACATGAGTGCAAATGGAGAATTAATCCGATTCTTAGGACTAAAAATAGAAGTTATAAGCAGTATATAGAGTGAGACAGAAGAAGGATTTAATGCATGGTTGCACTTTTTTTTTCCTGTTATATTTTTAAATGTAATTTTTTTTTAACAATACAGAGTACCTATTGAACCTGTTCTTAGATATATTTGAAAACAATTTACTGACTACTTCTATAAGTATGATAGTGCCCAAAACATGTAATTATATTAAAATTTAATATCTAGGGCATCTAAGAAGGAATAAATGCTGTGCTCACAGGTTATAAAGCTGCTGCAGGACTTCATCACAGTCTAAAACTTCCTTGTGTGATCAGCTAATTAGCAGGTGGCAAGTGCTGATCTTTCTTGGTGACCAATGACAGGATATGGGAAGATGGAATGAATTTGTGTTAGAGGAAGTCTAAGTTGGACATTGAAAGAAGGTTTTTCACTGAGAGGTTTATTGGTCACTGGAGGAGGCAATCCAGGGAAATGGTCACAGCACCAAGCCTGACAGATTTCAAGAAGTATCTGGAAAATGCTCTTAGTCATATGGTTTTAGGCAGAGCAGGGAGTTGGACTTGATGATCCTTATGGATCCTATCCAACCTGAGATAGTCTATGATTCTATGATTTCATGCCATTTAGGGCATAATACTGATTCATAATTGCTAAGGAACTATTTCCTCTTGCATGAAGTTTTTTGGTTTGATTTTCCATACCATACTTGAAAATGAAATATGTAAAATGTAATTTGGAAAATGTGAAATTACCATTCCTGGAAGTGTGTAAAAGGCATGTGCACATGTAAAAGATATGTGCTACTCATAGTTTTATGGTGAATATGGTGGTGCTAGCTAAATGGTTGGATTTCTTAGACTCTTTTCTAGCCTTAATGATTCTATATATGATTCTATATATTTATACAGAAGAGTTTTTTCTAATGAAAAGAGTGAATAATTATTTTTTACTTTGTAAAAGTGATTAAGTGATACCAGTATCTATTTATCAGGGCTTAGTCGCAGACACAAAGTTTGTGTATATATGGTGTATCTATAGTCTCTCCTATAAATTATTAGTAAGCTAAGATTTTGGTTAGCTGGAAAAAATTTTACTGGACAGTGAATGAAACTAAGTCAGAAATGATAACTGTCTGGATTTTTTTTAGGAAATTGCTTTTGGTTTTGTAGCAGTTATTAACAGAATATATGGGTTGAATTAATCTGATCTAGCATAAAAGTTGACACAATTTTATCATGCAATTTGCTTTTAAAGCTAATAGAATACTACAGGTATGGCTGGTGATGCAACTTAGCATGCTGTACTATATGTATCAAAAATAGATTAAATTAATCAAAAGCTAAAAACCTTGATTAATTATAAAAAGTTACTGATTAATTAGCTGTGATGTTACTTTACTAGATGTTTACTAGATGTTAAACTAAAGTTAAGCGAGATTAATCCTGTCCCTTTGGTCTGTTTTGGTTTAATTCTAACTCACATTAACTCTTCCTGTATGTGTTTCTAAAGGAAAAACATCAAAGATTCTGTCCATTTTTCAGAATATCAATAGTACTGAAATGTCCTCTGGCCACACACTTTCTACTCAAAAAAAACAAAAACAAAACCCAAAAAAACCCCCCAAAACACACCCAAAACAACAACAAAAAAAACCAACACAAAAAAAAAAAAAAACCCAAAAAAACCCCCCAAAACACACCCAAAACAACAACAAAAAAAACCAACACAAAAAAAAAAAAAAAGAAAAAAAAAAAACCAAAAAAAACCAAACCAAAACAAAGCAAAACAAAAAACCCCACAAAAATACAAAGGCAACCCAATTAGAAAAGCCTAGATAATGTATGGAAATTCTACTTTAGCACTTGTCAAAAAATGCTTTTCAGAAGGAAAATACGCTAAAGAATAAGAAATGTACAGCAGGAGAAAGATTTTATGTAAAGTCCCTTCCTAAGTACATGCATCACTTTCTCATTTATAACTCTTGTGCAAGAGCATTTCTAATTCATTCCCATTTGTGGAGCCCTTGTTTTTTCTTTTTCCTCAAAATGCAATGTTATCTAATGTTATTTCATGCTGAGATGAAACACTGACTGTATCAGTAAGGATAACTGCTGAGAAAGAAGAACAAAAGAATTGTATACATCTAATAGTCTAACATCTTCACTGAGGATATGCTGAGCTAGTAAATATGCATCATCTGTCTCTAATGAATTATCTCATGCAGTATTGGTTCCAGCAAAGCGTTGTATATGGAAAGATGCTAAGACTGTAAAAAAATTTTTATCGATAAAATAGACCTGGAAATACATTCTTACTAGTAAAAAACTCACAAAAACCAAATAAACTCAAACTTTTTTTTTGAGTTTGTTTTTGCTTGAGTTTGAAATACATTCTTGATTTCAGCTATTGGGGAATCAGTCTTCTGATCTTACCAGCAGCTGGTTAATATTTTATATATTTTCCTGGTCTAAGCCAGAATAAAGCTAAATTACACTGAAGATGCAGATGAGATTTTTGTTCATTACAGATGCACACAACCCATTGACAAGGGCATTCAACCCAGACTTTAACTTCATGACCATAGGAGCCATGTGGGAATACTTGCTATTCAAGTGTTAGAGCATTTCAGAAGTGTTAATATTTGAATTATGAATGGATGCCCTGGATTATAGTTATAAATTAGCCTATAGAAACAATATCTCATCTGATTTTACATCTAGCTTGTGCAGAGAAAGCTGTACTGAACTTGTTCCTGCACTAGAGCCTTGCAGAAGATGAGGCAAAGTGAGGACAAATTTCCATAATCTTCTGACAATTCATGCAAGTGTCACAAATATAAATAGGACACTAGGAAAAGGTTCATCGCTCTGCCACTGTCTTGCCAAGAGAAGAGTGGCTGGAAAGGAGCCCAGCAGAAAAGAACCTGGGCTTGTTGGTTGACAGGTGACTGAACATGAGCCACCACTGTTGGCCAAGAATGCCAATGGCATCCTGGCTTGTATAGTGTGTTTAGGAGCAGGGCAGTGGTTTTCCCCCCCGTACTCAGCACAGTTGAGGCTGCACCTCAAGTTCTGTGTCCATTTCTGGGCCCCTCATTTCAAAACAAACATTGGGCTGTTGGAGCGAGTCTAAAGAAGGGCCATGAAGCTGGGGCTGTTTATCCTGGGGAAAAAGAGGCTCAGGCTTTTTATTGTGCTCTAAAACTACCTGAAAGGGGGTTGTAGGCAGGTGGGGACCAGACTCTTCTCATAGGTCGCTAGTGACAGGACAATATGAAATGGCCTCAGGCTGTCCCAGGGAAAGTTCAGATGGACATCAGAAAACTTTTTTCACTAAAAGGATGGTTAAGAATTGAAGTGGACTGCTCAGGGAGGTGTTTGAATCGCCTTCTCTGGAAGTGTTCAAAAAACAACTGGATGTGGCACTTAGTGGAGATATACACTTTGAAAATAAGGTGATTTACATTTACAAATGTTTAAATTTTTAATTTCGTTATTAAAACACAGTATGAATATCTTCTTATATAATTCCCTGTGATCATGAAGTTATTATATATTTCTACAATAGTTTTCTCCTCCTATATGGCAAATAGTGCAAATAAGTAAAAATAAACGAGAAGAAAGGGAGATTCAAATTTACAAACTAGTGGCATGTCAAATCCATCCAGTGAACTAGAACACAGAACTAAAAAATACACCTTGAATCAAACAATAGGATTTAAAAGAAGCCAGCTTTAGCTGAGCTGTTAAATAAATATGGCTCCTGCAAAACTCTCCTATTTCACATGACAGCACACTATTAAAATGAATCGTTGATAAGAGTTTGTACAATGCACCATTCTTGTGTACATTTTATGTTGGATATGGGAAAGTAAAAAAATCTACCTTTGGGACAGATTTTTAAAAGAGTAATTCTGTAATGAGTGATATCGTCTTTATCCACTGCACAAGAAGGGAACACCAACAGTAGATGGTGTTTAGCTATAGGGGAAAAGTGAAGCTGGAAGAATGTGCATTGTCTTAATTATATATCAGTCCTCTTGGAGATTCATTTCCCCCTATTTCTTACAATAAGAAAATAGTTTAAGTATCAGCATTTCTTATTGTTAGCTCTCCTACTTGTTATTCAAATAATTAAAAAAGGCAATAGATGGAACAGAAAAAATGGTAACCCATTTTAAACCCTGAAGATTATCCAGCCTTTATTTTTTTAGCTGAAAGGTGCTTGAGTCTGGAGATCTATTATTACTCAGCCAGAAAGGTCACAGGTGAATCGCACAAGACACTTTCTCATCCTCCAGGCAATGAACATATTACCTGTCCTTGGTTTTTAGACTCTACATAGCAGAAAACAGATTACTAAGCTGTTTTAAAATGAGATATTTTTCTTGATTTCCTTCTTGATTATTTTGGTCATTCAGTATAATTAATCCTACATTCTATCAGTATATCCTAGCAGAAACTCCCAAAAAACTGTAAAGTCACAGGATATAGGAGTATGATGCATATATTAAATTTAAAATGATGACTGGAAAAATTCCGTTTCTTGTTATAGAGATTTTTCCAATCATATAACCATCTCTCTTTTTCAGATGGGTACAACACTTAAGTCTATCACTTAAGTCTACAGGGTGAACAAAACTATGATTTTTCCTCTTGTGTCCCCCTGAGCAAATATAATAAAACCCTTTAGGATAATTCTTTCAAAAACTAGTAGACATAGTCAGAATTCATATAGTCCCAGTGCTCTCATAGTCAATCTCTTATGGAAAGAGAAATCTGGAGTCATTGAAGATATATTTAAGTGGCCCAACTGCTTATGTGAACACTGTTAACTTTTGTTTTGCTTTTTAAAAGAACTTCAGTGGCAAAAAGAGAATTTTACTAAACTACATTCTTCAGACTTAAGTACAGGAACATGTTTCATTACCAAAAAAAACCCCAACAACCAAATGAACAAAAAATGATAGACTGAGTTTCTGGTTCTGTAAATATGTACTTTTGATTAATTATATTCACTAACATATATTTATCAATGTGTAACAATGCTTATTCATGGGATGATTTGTGCTCTTTGGCAGGGGAATGCAAAGCTAGCACACATTTCATGTCCATATATTGTGCAGCAGACAGCAATAACTTGACTTCATAGAATTTCAGTGTTTTTCTTTAAATGCTCAAATTTGTCCAAGAACTAGAGAGGTTTTCCTCACGTTTATCTAAGTTGGCAAAATAGGTATATAAGACATCTTTATTTTAAAGCAGAAGAACTAAAGTAAGGAAAGGTGAAATAGTTCTTTTCCCATAACAGAAGCTGTATCTTCTAGTGCCTCAAGTTTCATGAGAATGAAGTGTGAGAATCTGACAGAAAGTAGATCATGTTACTAATGTGCATTTTGACCATATTGCCAGGACTGTGGTGTTCCCAACAAAACATAGCCAGCTTTGTAGCCTATCCACATCCAAAGAAAGGTCATGTCCTTGGTCTTCTCAGATCCTTGTGTTCAGCTTAGAAAACCTCTTCCTTACATGTATCATCTGCATACCACATTCTGAATGAAGATACTCACAATCTTTTGCACCACATTGAGTCTATAACATACCATAACATGCATCATCATGGCTAAAGTATTTCTGAAACACAAAATAGCTTGTTGAGACATTGTGTAGCTGCCTGTATGGCATTGTGCAGACATTCCCAGAAGCTGAGTCCTAGTTCATGCCATGAAGGACTGGAACAAAAATTTTCAGTGTCCCTAAATTATACATTATGAGTTATGTAGAATTATCACAGTCCTGCATTAATAGTTATGCATTAATAGTTGACAGTAATTACAATAGGGAAAGTAGTTAAAAAATCATTGCTATGTATTGATAGACACCTGAATTCATATTGTCGCTGTCTAAAAGCACTGCACAAATAAGCTCATCTTATTTTCGTAACTCTAAATGTACTTAAATAAACATTGTTATAAATCCCAGAAATCTTTTGGGGATTAGACTTAAATAATCTGCAATTTTATACAAAAGGTTATTTAGTAAGTTTAGTTAGTTTATGATAAAGATATATTGTAAGCACATGTATTATTTTTAAATAGTGAAATTATCTCAATAATACTGTATGTAAAATGCTGACAGCAAAGAGATTCCATATATGGTTAGAATCAGATGTGTTTTCATGTGGTGGGTGAGGAATTCTTTTTGTTTAATTTTTATCATGTCTTGCAGACATTTTTAACAATCACCTTTTGGGATAAAATGCAGTACAGCATTTGAATATAGTTGCCAGTGTGCTATGTTGTCAAAATAAGATGAAAGCTTCCTCTCATATAAATATCTATTCATAGGTCACTGCTTGTACAAAATAAGATTGACATATATGCACCCTCTTTAACCAAGAGGGTTAAATCTTATTCACCAATGAAAAACAGCACATACTTTATTGTGGGTTGTAAATATGTAAATGTTACTAATTTTTTCAGTGACTTTACTAGACATTGATATATTCAAAATCTTCCAAAACCTATATTTTTTTTTCTTTATTCAGAATATTTTCTTCTTTAGTTCTATTCATATAGGTCGTATTTCAGGTCTCAGTGAATATATAGGAAACTTTAGGCCTAAAATTACCTATATATTATAGCCTGTCTTATAGATCTGCTTTCCATGAGAGATTAGCTGTTCACAAAACTGATTCTTATCATTCATCATTGACTTCAATCTTCCAATGAAATAGACTCATTCATCACTGTTATTTTGATGACATTCATCTCCATTTTTACCCTCCTGGTTCTACTGGGGCTAATATGCTTCTAGTGGATTCATAAAATGTCTCAAAAGGAATATCTTCTTCATGGAGCTTCTGTTGATGGATCCTAGTAGTCCCCGTACTACTACAGTGCTCCTTGTATGATACATAACCACCTCTTAGGTCTTAAGCACTTAGCTACAAACACTGATCAGAGCTGCAGTATGAAATTCATCCAAAGTTCAATGAAATCAAATAACCACTGTATTTTGGGAAAAAAAAATTCCCTAGTTTTAGCTGCATCATTTCATACCTCTAAGTGAGGTCTAATCTTGTCTGAATCCAAACATTAAATATAAATTTCAAATAGATTTATGTTAATGTTTGGAAAAAGTTTGCTTAAATTTTGAAAGTAATGTCATAGAGTCAGAGTAAAATTTCATAGGAAATTATCTTTCCTATTTCTCTCCAGATCTACACAGAAAATCAGTATGAAATTTCACTGAAAATCAGGAGTTTTGGCAACGTCAATTTTCATTAGAGTTTCTGTATATAGTTGTAAGATACATTGCTGTTATTGTTGCTGTCTTAATGCTGTAAATATGAAGCTGTAGCAGTAATAACGTCTTTGCACAGGTGTTTATGGCCTATCTATGCTGAATCTCTTAATATCTATACTGGATAGATTAAAAACTGACAGAAAATTATAATTTAATTTTAGTTATCCTATGCAACTTTTCTTTTGTGTTCATGTGTTTTTTTCTATTGCAGTTTAACTTTTATTTGTTTGTTTATCACAATAGGAACAAAATAGTTTTACAGAGTGGCATGAGAATATTTTTCACATTTAGACAAAATATTGCATATCCAAGATGGCATGTAGAAAATCAAGACGTTTCTAATTCATGTCTCTCACTCTTTATTTTCCAGAGGTATAAAGCCACATTACTGTAAGTATAACATAGCACAAGGCATTTACACTACAGTCTTAAGTCTTTCTTACATTAAGGCCTTTATCACCTGACACACCATCTTCCTAATCCTAGCTCCTCACTGAGCATTTACCTAAATGATGCCTCATTTGAAAATCAGCTGCGTAACACAAATGAATCTGTAGACTTTTTAATCTTATTCTAATAATAATAGGAATTCTTCCCAAAACAGATCATGGAGAATAAGTACATTGAACTACTCTAGAACAAAGTTATTTGATTGTAGGATATTGTACTACAATTATATCCATATTGTGGCATTATCTTTGATAATGGAAAGTAGGATCTCTAAACAAAACAAAAAACAACAACAACAACAACAAAAAAAAA